>CM035432.1:66268282-66270782 GCA_020310875.1 Ceratopteris richardii | reverse complement strand
TAACTTCATTTTGATGCTAGCATGTTAAGAGGCACTCAAACCATCCCTGAAATGATATTATGTATGTCTTTGTATGTGTGTATTTTAGTTGTACAATACTATCATGTTTGGCTCACTTAATTTCGAGCCTCATTTGTAACTAAACAAATTGAGACTTGACATGATTCAAAGCAGTCCGAGCCTCATATTATGTGACACAACATAAAATTCATGGGCCGACTCTATGTTCAACAGACATTCAATTTTAAACTCCAACTTGAATCGACATCCAAACCTAAGCTTCACCTTCAGTTAGTTCTTTTGGATGTAAGAGAGTATTCAACGTAATAGTAGGCTCAAACTCCAACTTGAATCAATATCCAAACTTAAGTTCACCTTCACTGACTTGAAGTTGAATAGAGGTTTCCACTATAAATTTGAACTTATCGTAACAAAGTTAAATAGGGGCTCAAACTTAAGTGCGACTCCAAATTGTATATGAGAGGCTCGAACTTAAGTTTGAGTGTCATATCATGTGACCAAACAATCTCGAACTTGATATGTTTCAGAGGCTCCAAATTGAATACAGGCTCAAACTCTCTCTATCCAAGTTGAAATGAAATTCAAACTGAAGTTCATAGTTTGAATTTCAACCCAAATAAGATCTCTATCCAAGTTGAAATGAAATTCAAACTGAAGTTCATAGTTTGAATTTCAATCCTATCTTATTTACAAACTTAAGTTTGGGTTTCTCAAGTTTTCTGAAGTTCATATCATGTGATCCAACAATCCTGAACTTTATATGGTTGGAAAAAGCTGAGAGGCTCAAACTCCTCTTTGTTCTTTTGCACATAACACACAACAATCCCAAACTTGATATGACTGGAAAAGCTCAGAGGCTTGAACTTAAGTTCCAGCCTCTTTGTTCTTTTCCTCATATCATGTGACCAAACAATACTAAACTTGATATGGTTGGAAAAGCTCAAAGGCTCGAACTTAATCTTTTGCACATAAGACACAACAATCCTAAACTTGATATGGCTGGAAAAGCTCAGAGACATGAACTTAAGTTCGAGCCTCTTTGTTCTTTTGCACATAAGACACAAGAAACCTAAACTTGATATGGCTGGAAAAGCTCAGAGGCTCGAACTTAAGTTCGAGCCTCTTTGTTCTTCTGTTCATATCATGTGATCCAACAATCCTGAACTTGATATGGTTGGAAAAGCTGAGAGGCTCGAACTTAAGTTCGAGCCTCTTTGTTCTTTTGCTCATATCACGTGACCCAACAATTCTAAACTTGATATGGTTGGAAAATCTCAGAGGCTCGAACTCAGAACCTCTTTGCTCTTTTGCTCATATCATATAACCAAACAATCCTAAACTTGATATGTTTAGAAAAGCACTGAGACTCGAACTTAAGTTGGAAAAGCTCAGAGGCTCGAACTTAATTCTTTTGCACATAAGACACAACAATCCTAAACTTGATATGGCTGGAAAAGCTGAGGCTCATATCATGTGATCCAGCAAATCCTGAACTTGATATGGTTGGAAAAGCTCAGAGGCTCGAACTTAAGTTCGAGTCTCTTTGTTCTTTTGCACATAAGACACAACAATCCTAAACTTGATATGGTTGGAAAAGCTGAGAGGCTCGAACTTAAGTTTGAGCCTCTTTGTTCTTTTGCTCATATCATGTGATCCAACAAGTCTAAACTTGATATGGTTGGAAAAGCTCAGAGGCATTTGCTCATATCATGTGACCAAACAATCCTAAACTTGATATGGTTGGAAAAGCTCTTTGTTCTTTTGCTCATATTATGTGATCCAACAATCCTAAACTTGATATGGTTGGAAAAGCTCAGAGGCTCGAACTTAAGTTCAATCCTCTTTGTTCTTTTGCACATAAGACACAACAATCCTAAACTTGATGTGGCTGGAAAAGCTGAGGCTCATATCATGTGATCCAACAAATCCTGAACTTGATATGGTTGGAGAAGTTCAGAGGCTCAAACTTAAGTTCGAGTCTCTTTGTTCTTTTGCACATAAGACACAACAATCCTAAACTTGATATGGTTGGAAAAGATGAGAGGCTCGAACTTAAGTTTGAGCCTCTTTGTTCTTTTGCTCATATCATGTGATCCAACAATTCTAAACTTGATATGGTTGGAAAAGCTGAGGCTCATCACATAAGACACAACAATCCTAAACTTGATATGGTTGGAAAAGCTCAGAGGCTCGAACTTAAGTTCGAGCCTCTTTGTTCTTTTGCACATAAGACACAACAATCCTAAACTTGATATGGCTGGAAAAGCTGAAGCTCATATCATGTGATCCAACAAACCCTGAACTTGATATGGTTGGAAAAGTTCAAAGGCTCGAACTTAAGTTCGAGCCTCTTTGTTCTTTTGCACATAAAACACAACAATCCTAAACTTGATATGGTTGGAAAAGCTGAGAGGCTCGAACTTAAGTTCGAGCCTCTTTGTTCTTTTGCTCATATCATGTGATCCAACAATCCTGAACT
>CM035432.1:66245782-66258282 GCA_020310875.1 Ceratopteris richardii | reverse complement strand
AGTAGGATCCAGATGATTTCTTTCTCCAAATCTCATAAAATGTAGGCCTGCCACCATTAATGCTTGCTCATTCACATGAAATAGTAAATTTAAGGAATTTTGTTCGAGATGACATGTGAAGTTCATCAAACAACGCTTACGCTGGGGAAAGAAACAATAGCACAGCAGTTATATTTCAACAATTATTGAAGCTCATGCTGACCTTGAAGCCTAAAAATCCTCACAGAGTTCGATTAATCGGTTCCTTCCTTCTCCGACCTGTTCTGAAGCTCCCATCTTCCTTCCTAACTCGACATAACTGGCTGCCTCTGCACGTGAGCATCTCCCCGACTTATCAGAAGCTTTGGTTATATTCGTTATATACACAGCGCAGGACATCGTTTCCCTTTTCTCTTCGCTCATTCCCTCACATATTTGTTTTCTTTGATCGAAAGGAATCCAAGAAAAAAAATCCGCATCCAGCAGGCTACAGCACCCACTCTACATTACTTCTCCTTCACGTCAGTCCGTACTCATGATAGTCTGCTCTGTCCTCGATAACAGCTGCCAGTACTTCCCTTTTGTCCTCGAGCTCTCCTTGAAAACTTCCTCCTTCCCCACGATCACGCTCTGCTGCGTCCCGCTCTGTTCGGCTTCAACCTTCCCTATTTTTTCTGTATGATAATTCTCTCTTGCTCTTTCTGCCTCACTGTCTGCGTCTGTGCCTGGTATGAGTCCCAGTTTCATTCAATCACATGTACAATATTGCTCTCAGAAAAATCATCGACCCTCTCATTTAGACATCCACCCTCATCTCCTCCTCAGAAGCCCCCACATTTACATCCTTGAAGGTAGAGTTGAATGCCTCCCCCCCTCTCAGAGATCTTTCGCCACCGATTCTCCGTCCTCCCTTAATGCGTAGACACCGAAAAAATGAGTAACTTTCCGCAGCCTCTAAAAAAAGCACATGCCCTCCTTTTTTACAGAAATCAAACGAAGCCTTCTTCTTCTTATTTGACACCTATTTTCTTTCTAAAAAAAATAGCCAAAGGAGTGAGTGAAATGCGTTCTTCATTTTTCTAAAAGAAATTTCACAGATAATATTTACATTCTCTTTATAATTATCTTTGAAGTAGGTTCTCACACACACAAATGCCCACGAAAATACACATACATACTTGTGCACATACATAAATTCATATATACTAACACACATATGCACACAAATTATTACACATGAATTCACACATACATGTATTCATTTTTAAATGGACTATTACTCATGCACTTACACATTTAAGCATATACGTGAAACACGCATGTGCACATATATGAACATATACATACACACGTACTCATGGATGCATTCACATGGGTGCATGGAAATTTGCGAGCATACACTTGGATATACACATGTGCAAATGCTCTTGCAAGTGCAAGAAATATGTAAAGAGAAGCAATCCATGCTTCTTATCACCAATGTATTGCAAACAATGATCTCAAGCACTCATACATGATAAAAGCTATATATAAAGGATAGAAATCACCAGAGTCTTATAGATTCTTTATATGTTTGATTTGACTTCAACATCTTATCACCTTAATTCCTTCCAATGAGTAGCTTCCATCTTGCCATTGCAATCAGGAAAGTTAGCATCTTTAACAGTTTCATTTGATTTTAGTGTACCTTTAGCAGAGCTATAAGATGGTGTTCCCTGCTTGACTATCAATCATGAATCCAAATCCTGACCACAACGTGTCCGCTATGTACACAGAGGATGAATCAGGTTATCACAACCAGTGCTGATTTTTGACGGTCATAGGTGCCCGTCATGAAATTTTTTTGGTACCGTCTATAATAAATACTACCCTTCGAGAGAGAGAGAGTGAGGTGTGCGAAAGACGCACAATGGCCGGAGAGAGGGGAGAGGTGGGAATTCAAAAAGACTATAATGGTGAAATAAGTCCACAAAAAGGGGAATTGCGCTATAAATGAAAGATAAAATGTCAAAAAAATTGGAGAGTGGAAATGTTAAGCTATTCTAGTCAGAAAGCAGAGATTCCAGGCTCCAGCGAAGAGAGTCATATTTAGTTATAAAATATAAGTGACGGGCAAATGTGTGAATTGCCCGTCATTTTTACGGAAGGATCAAAGTTATGCCTGTAAAATTGATGGGAGGTTGAAAATCGTGCACGTCATAATTTGTTGAAGGTTAAAAAAATAATTGACCTGTTAAATACGGCTCAATACCCTAAAAATGGGCAATACGACCGTCAAAATGCAACACTGATCACAACGGTAATACTAATACTGGGAGTCTTCGAGCTCGAAACACGCGCTGAGAAAACGGCCGACCGAGGAGGGCAGCAGCAAGGGCGATGGCGAAGGTGGGCAGGAGCAGGAGGAAAGATCTGAGAAAGCGGCAAAATACACAGAGAAGTGTTTTGGGCAGAGAGAGAGAGTGCTTTCCCAGTCTCTTTGCGCTTATTTTTGAATATTCATGATGATTCAAAGAAGGTTGCCTCTATGTGAGCAGTGTTCATTTTTGAAGGGTAGCATTGTATTTTCGAATGCAACCCTAGACTAACAATTGCCCTTCTGTGAGAAGGGTGATTTTTTTAGTTTGCCCTTCAATTGATGTGTCAAAAAATAATTGCCCTTCATATATAAATTTTCTGTCCTCCCATATATGTTATACATCGATACATAGAGAAGGAGATAAATTTCTATATGTTTACACATATATGTATATATATGACCACGAATACTTACATAAATATATGTATACACACATCCACATTATTCATATCAATCTTTCACTTCCATTGGTGAGCAACATGGACATTTAAGTTCTGTTCATTTCTTCTAGGCGTTAAATGTTCTAGGCCTACTTGTGCGGACTTTGGGAGAGGGTTCCATAGTTGTTATTCTCTTCATTTTATAGTTTCACTTTAGATTAATTCAGCCTAGATCAAAGTTCCTCTCAAAAAACTACAATCATTTGTTTTTTTTGTTTAAAATGAGCTTCAGTTTAAGTAAAACAAAAAATGTACAGGCGTTCCAAAGGTTGAAAAGCTCAAAAGATAAACTGATGAATCTTTTTTTGTAACTTTCGTTATTTGTATCCTATTAGTAACTAAATAAATATGTTTTAAGTCATGTCTATGGAAATGAATGTATGTTTGAAGCAATAATCTATATATATCTTTGGTGGGTTTTCTCTTATATGTAGTTGTGTGTACTAGAAGAAGCCATAATGAATTCATGAAACCCCAAAAATTCACCTTAAAAGCAAAAAAAAAGAAAGTGCAATTATAAGTTCATGTAGTCAACCACAACAGTATATAGTATCGAATCAGTACAATGACTATATAATATCGGCTCAACTATATAGCGAAGAAGCTCCATCATGCATAGTATCGACTCTATGCTGAATGGCGGATATAAAACTAAGAATGAATACATGTTCACACACAGAACTCACAATGCACACAGACGACAAGCATGAATTCACATGAACATGGCACTGCTGTTCCAATGAGCATGGCGCCGTAATGCCAATGAGCATCAAGACTACAGTGTCTATCTGCAGATTGCATTGCATAGTCGCCAAAGATACCAGGTCCTATGCTGTAATTTCTAATAACATACCAAAATATGTGCATTAGATATGTAATTTCCACATATGTGCATAACATATTTAGCCGTTTATCCACTTGAAAACATAGGTACGCCGCATGATAATATAATACTCCATCTTCAATTGCTTTGTGTATAGAGTTGGTCTCATTAGCACGAAAGTATGCAAACTCAAAGTACGCAAACTCAACACAAACTACGCAAAAGCACATATTCAGATTAATCATCACTGTATATTCTAATCCACCGAGATAGATCGTCACTGGACAGATATCAGATGAGTTATAACTCTCATCGATTTCGCATACAGCATGAGGAAAGAAACAGAACAGTACAAAATGTACAGATAGATATCACATAAATTATAACTTTCACCTATTTTGCATAGAATCGCAGGAAAGAAACAAAAGAGTACAAAATGTATTGGTACCTATTTCGAATAAGGAGGTCCGAGGAAGTCGACAATGCTTAGTGCTCACTCCTGAGTGGAGTCATGGAGGTCTGACGGTGAAGGCGGGACTCGAGAGTCGAGAGCCAGTCATGGACGTCTGACACTGAAGGCGAAAGCAAAACTTGAGTGCAGTCATGGACGTCCGACGGTGAAGGCGGGAGCAAAACTTGAAAAGCTAAAGCCAAAAGCATGTAGCTTCTCGTAGGCTACAGGAAAATTTGAATTCTCAGCATGCGTGCTGTTCTAAAACCTTCAAAAAATCCCCCCCCTTCAGGCACCATCAAGTCCTCCTCTTGATCAACAACAAGCTCAAACCCAAGTGGGTCCCGCATGAGGGCGATGAGAGGGTGATTAACCTTCTCTGTAACGCAACCTAGGATTCAATCAAGCTTCCCCTGCTTTGTGGGATTTGGGGGGTCCCGTGGGCACTAGTCCCCTTCTACTGTACCTTTGTTTCTTAATTTAATTCAAGTCCGGGAGAGTAGGCTATTGCCGAACTTCCTTTATATTAAAAAAAAAACCTTCAAAAAAGGACCGGGAATTTGGGATTGGAGAATCCTCATTTCAACACAACTGGCAAATTGCAAATTTATAATAGTCTCTATAGTCCACTGCCAAAAGTTGGGACCCAGTCTCAAGAAAGAAATAAAATATATATATATATATATATATATATATATATATATATATATATATATATATATATATATATATATATATATATATATATATATATATATATATATATATATATATAATCTACCCTTCCTAAAATAAATGTATGCCCTTCTAAAGAAGGTTCCAAAGAAAACCACCCTTCTGTGAGAAGGGTGAAATTTTTTAATCACCTTTCAACAGAAGCTTACATATAATTTTCCCCTTCTCTTGAAAGGCAATTTGTGCGTAGAAGGGCTGTGCAACCTTCAAAAATGAACCCTGTATGTGAGGACTAAAACTCCTCTCATCTCTAAAATTTCCTCTTTTAGCCGTGATTATTAATTAATCTTAATATACTTATAGAATTATGCCAACACTAAAGAACATGAATTGTGCTCATAGAATATAAAAAGGAATCTTGTAAACTTAACTTTGTTGCCGCAAAGTACTGTGGAGTGTGGAGAAATAGGAATATGAAATACAAGTAGCTAGAACTTAAGTGTAATGAAAAGGCATGACTTAGGAAGAACATGAAGAGATGATGCAAGATTTTTTTTGGTGGTAGATTGATTACCCTTACTTCAACATTGATGATAGATCAGCCAAAAACAAGCACAAGACCTATAGAAATCTTCCAAAAAAAAAGCAAGAGAAATATAAAGAGTAATTTTGATGCAAATTCCAAAGGCATCCAAGCTCACTCAAGTAGACTAAGACACATGGATGGCCTACCACTACTAGACTCTAGAGAATGGAGATGCTTGGTGAGATGTGCTTGAACATGCATATGCCAATCTGAGCTACTTCAACTTTCCACCCTCAAGGATAGATCTATGTGAGAGATGGTTGGGAGGTGAAGCGCACCTCTTTCTAATGGTATGTCAAATCTTGTAACACAAGTATTAGAGCGATCATTCATCCTCAACATTCATCAAGGAGATCCATGGCATTTAATCTTCATTTAACTTTTCTTTGCAAAAGAATGGAGAGTCTCCGAACCCCCTCAAGATCCACGGCCCCAAAGGGTAAGATATGCATGTGTGAATGGAGATAGGAGAGATATTGTATGGTTGGGTGCTATATGGGAGCATGTGGAGAGGGAGGTGGGAACTGTCCCTTAGATTCTTTCACACATGGTCTCTCACATGGGTGCCACATGGCACCCATATGAGGAGCCATGTGGATGCTCCATCACATGGGGAGAGAGAGAGAGAGAGAGAGAGAGAGAGAGAGAGAGAAGTATTGTAAGGATATGCACGTGGTTGGGAGGAGCATTCGAAGGAAACCTCTATGCATAGCAATCAAAAGAGATAGCCGAAAAGATCATTATCTTGCTCATGTGCTAAGTTTGTGGCATTCTCTGTCAAAAAGAGGAAATCCTTGGAAGGCTAACAATTGGTATCAGAGCATCTCTAGAACTATCTCCCTCACATGAGGCCTGGTCTCTAAGGCCTTCCAAATGTGCTTTCCCCTATCTATGGGATAATGAGGGCTTCATTGAGAGACTCCGTGAGTTGCAACTATAGAAGCCATTACTATCTATCTATCTATCTATCTATCTATCTATCTATCTATCTATCTATCTATCTATCTATCTATCTATCTATCTATCTATCTATCTATCTATCTATGTATCTATCTATCTATCTATCTATCTATTTGTCTATCTATCTATCTATCTATCTATCTATCTATTTGTCTATCTATCTATCTATCTATCTATCTATCTATCTATCTATCTATCTATCTATCTATCTATCTATCTATCTATCTATCTATCATTCAATCTATCTATCTATCTATCATACAACGTTTAATGAGATGTATGATAAATATGATGTGTGCATAGCATCAAAAGATATTGAATGTGAAACCGTTGAGTCAAATATTTGCATTGATGAAGCTAGATATAAATGTTACCAGATGGATGAAGTTTCAATTGACTCAAGCGTCTATGATGAGATATTCAGGTATGAAGTATTTGAGCAAGATTCAATGATAAAAGAAATGTATGAGGAGTGTGGCAAAAACACATCCTCTAAAGATAATAAACAAGAAATAATTGAGATAGATAAAGAATCTGATGATGGCATCTTGAATAGGAAACCTGATTTGACATCAAATTACATGTATATCTTTGAAAAGGATCAGGAGAATATAGATGAATGTAGATTTTCCAATGAATCTTACTTGGAGAAGCAAGAATTTAGTGACTTAGATGATCAAGATTTTCTTGATTGTGATGATATTGAGTTTCTTCATGATAATGGGCAAATGAATCTGGAAAAAGAAGAAGATGAGGAGTTCTTGGAGAGATTAGAGATAGAAGCAGATTCTATAATTTGTAGCACTCAAGTAAGGAGGGATTATGATAGACTGAATCACGAAAATGAACATAATTTGCAGTCAAAGAATGATGAACCTTCCTATACATTGTTGTTATGTGGCAAATTCTTCATAGAGGGATATGGCCCAATGTTAAAGCTAATAATATTTGTGAAATACTCCTATGATGTAAGACATACATTAGTGGAAACCATCTTCGTGAACTTTTGGCTGCATCCAAGATCTTTTAGAGATTGAAGAATAAAGTCCCATTCCAATCTGTCATATGCTTTGTCGAAGTCAATCTTAATGAATATCAGCTCTTGAGCAGACTCCTCAGCAAATGCACGGCCTTCCCAAATATCGACAATTGCTTCAAGTATAGATCTACCTTTGATAAAACCTTTGATAAAACCAAACTTCTCAAAAAATGTTTTTTGTGAATGGTCCACAAAATGGCCAAACATACGATATGTGCCAAAACAATATCTCATGTCCATGAAGTCGGTTTGGAAAAACTCCTTCATTGTACCCTATAGCATATCCCCTTGAAATGTGCAAAAAGATTATTAAAAACCTAAGATTGCTCTCATTACCATGTTTCTCTATATTTTAAATGTTAAGATCCTAAATATCCTAAAAGAATATGCTAATAGAGGTTAAAATTGTGTTTACAAGAGTAACGAAGGACGAAGGAAGTGATGAAAAATAACTTATTGAAAATTCCTATCCCATACCTAGAAATGGTATGAACATATATATAAAAAAATTCATTTTTTCGGGAAACAGCTTCAAACTATAAACAAGCAGAAAATTACAAGGTAATTTAAGAGAGTTACAAAGAAGGTTAGCAAAATTTTAGTCCCGTCCACGGGGATCCTATTTTCCTAGCTCTCCAATAATGAGAAATGATCCACTTATCCATGTACAAAGAATTTCTTCCAATTCCATGTCAAAACCAAAGACAAACACGTTTTATAACTTTAATTAGTAAAAGAAATTTAAAGTTACGATTGAGGTTAAAATTTAGCATGGGTGATATTATACAAGTAGCATAGTACCTACGATTCAGAATGCTTCATATAGATTCCAATTGATGTATTAAATTCATCAAAGCCTATCACTCCAAGTTATTCAAGAATTTTCATAAATTGGCAATGGTAATAATTCCTTTAGAAACATTCAGGATACCAAAGTCATTCTAGATATAACATATAGAACGCTCAAATTCCCAATGAAAGAATGAATACCTTCTAAGTTCAATGAGAAATAAGAACAAGAAGAGAAATAAAACGTTTATAGGAATTGAAGTAACCAAATATTTGATTTCCTATTTGACTCTTCAAATTCACTTGAACATGGTGCATCAAATTCCTTTTGTTCTTCATTCCACTCATGTGAAATTTAATCTTTTTGTTCATGATCTTGTGAGCATAAAATAGTTTTTCACTCTCTTTTTTTCCTCCTTATGGTTTGAAACCTCTAATAGAGAGCATATGAGGAAATTTACCATTTCTCATGCCTATATTCATGATGTAATAATCTCTCTTTCCTTTTTCTTTCAAGTACTAGTTATTTCTTAGTCTTATTGATTATCTCATGGTCATAACATCATAGGAATAAAGTTACACAAGACTCTAGTTGCTTTGATTTGAACCATTTCCTTATACATGGTCACGTTTCACTCTAGATCTCGTTAGAGGTTTTTTCCCCATGTAAGCACATATACATGATAAAGTAATATGTGTTAGTACATATTAGTTAGAACTTCACTTATTTCTCTCATTTCATTCATTTTCATACTATTGAAAGAGATCTTTGTTGATCAATAGAGAGCTCTTCCAACCATCATGTTTCTTCATGCACCAATCTCCTTATTTGCTCTTTTTTGTACTTCCCCACTCTCTCACACACCCAAGAGTGGTATGAGAGCAAGTTCAGCTCCTTCTCAATGTATTGATTTTTGTGTCCATGCACTCATGCACTTTTAGAGTCAAACTTAGTTCATAGAAGTGCAAAGTTCAGTACTTGGAGAACATTTTCACCAAGTGCACTTGAACTTTGTCCCCCTTTCAAAGCCATTCATGTAGCCAAAATTTCCATCAAGCATACCCAAGCAAAATTCACTGATGATAGAGGATGATGTTTCTTCCATCAAGCATACCCAAGCTAGTAAGGGTGAAGATGCTGACAAAGCATTGCTTCCTGAACAGACATCTTTCTACAAAGATCTGGTTAGTAATTTGCAGGCTTATATCATGTTTCCTTCATCTGCAAGAAGGAAACCTAAAATTTCTGCATACCTGATTTTTCCATGTCCTTCAGGCAGGAGTAGCTGTTCAAGCTGGAGTATGTGTGGATATATTTGCTGTCACTGATGAATACACAGATCTTGCATCACTTAAGTTTCTGAGCATAGATAGTGGAGGCTCACTTTTCCTCTATGCAAATACTGATGATTCAACATTGCCACAAGATTTGTAAGATTGCTTCTTTGTTCAATGAAAACTAGTTAGAAGTTTAAAACGTTTTTCAAACCTTATGAATTGCTCTTACCTGTACCCTTATCACCAATGGCCATGGTCATACTCTATGTTTGCCTAAGGGTTTCCTAATGTGCTGAATGCACATGTTCACCTGCACTGGCTATACTCATCATGAGATAGTAAGGATTTTGGATTAGTTTGTATTTTCACATGATTTTGGTAAATGCCTTCATATAGAAGTAACATACAACTTATATTTTCAAGATTATTTTGTTTCTAAGAAGTTTTAAGTTACTTGAAAGTTGAAACCCAGGAGCTGAAATGGGAAATGAAGGGGATGAACTTATGTATTTTGCAGTTGTTCTCTCTGCCTTTTTGCACAACTGGTAATGGATTTTCTTTCAGTTGTACTCCCTACTCAATTGAGTAGTCAGATATCATAGACATGAAAGAAATCCCTAATAATTGGTTGCTACTTAGATATATCCAAGCTCTATAGTTAGGGTATTGCATTGTCATTGCAGTGTGGGGGCTATCAACATTTTTCCAGCTGTCACCATGGTAGTTTAGATTGGTGTAGGAATAAGTCGTCAAACTGGTAGTATGTATGTATGTATGTATGTATGTGTGTGTGTGTGTATGTATGTATGTATGTGTGTGTGTATGTACACATACATATATATATATACACACACACACACACACACACACACACACACATATATATATATATATATATATATATATATATATATATATATATATATATATATATATATATATATATATATATATATATATATATATATATATATATATATATATATATATATATATATACACACATATATATATATATATATAAATAAATAAATAAATAAATATATATATATATATATATATATATATATATATATATACACACACATGCACGCGCTGTGGTCGAGAATTCCTACTCAAGCTTATGAACCGTTACAAAGCATCAAATCGATTCAAATCAGAAACATCACTAAGATTAGCATATTTAGCAGATGGCCGATTCTAATTATGTGCTTGAGAGCTGGGATTTAGAAACTCTTTTCGCATCATCTTTGCTTGATCATGATCTGACTTCCAGAAAAAGGGAAATTGCGCGGCATGTGTAACAGCTGGGGGCAGAACATTCATTCGAGGAAGGATCGTATCGAACAGGCTTCCTATATCAGTTCATGGCAAGCTCGAGCTCTTGTTAGATCATTTGAAGTTAGCATTTTTGGGGTTCCCAATGCTCATCATGCGTTGAACTCCCGATCAACTGAGAAATAACAGTTTTAGGTTCGTCAAAGGTATGGCTTCTCTTGAAAATGGACAGCTCAACAGGGAGAAAGGAAAGAGGAGGATCCTGCGATGCTCTGTACTCGAGGAAGAAGATTGATGTATGGCAGATATTGAGAAGGAGGACATAGATAACATTGGCTTGTGGGATTCTAATGCGGAGGCCATAAGAGGAAGCTGGAGTCGAACAAGTAAATTTACTAGATCTGCCAATGACCTACCTAATGTAGACGCCTCTGTTCAGGATAGTAGTCGGCAGTGGTGGAGTGGCCCAGACGAAGATGATTATGAAGGTGATGCAGATGCAGATTACGATGACGAAGATTTCTGGTCTAAGTGGGATGATTTTGATATATTCTCAATGTCATCTGTCGTCCTTGAATTCAATGGCGGCTGCTGAAGGTCAAAAAGCAACATCTCTAGTAGTGGGGCTTCTGGAAGCTGGATGTATCGGGTTTTGAAGCATATTACTAATGCCTATGCTCATCTTGAGTTGGGCATTCCAACCTTAGAAAGGACTATTGCAAAGCAATCTTCTCGAGTTTCAGGTATGAGAGAAGGCTTTTCTCAGAAAACTAGTTATGGTGGATGGATCATGTTCCTTGGCATTTGTTTGCTGTGAAGTTCTGGAAGCTTTAGATAAGTATAATTCAAAGGTAATGGATCAGTCAAACAGTGACTGGATCCAGCTGTTATGAGAACTCAGGGCTGTTTGCAGTTTGTCGTTTAAATTTTAACATCCGATGTGATACCTGAATACCTTGACAGTCACATCTTCATGTAAAGAATTACTTCAAAATGTCACGTCACTTGTACATAAGTGGTAAAGACCATTTTAGCTGAGCCAATTGGAAATGAATGTTTTCTGTAAATCAGACATTTTGAAATGGTCAATTGATCAAGTTCTGTTGATCTTTCTGCAGAATCAAGCAATCCAGAGAATATCTAATATTTTTGATACATACAGGCTCGGAAAAACAATTTGTGAATCTTGCCCTTCCTGGGTTAATATCTGTAGTTAAAACTATTTTCAGAAGTTTCATCCAGGGAATTAAGCAATTGGCAATCAGCTTAAGAATGAACATGCACAAGTTTGGGTCTCAGAACGTAGGGATTACGATGTTGAAATTCTGCATATCAGGTGAAACATTATTTTCCAAATTTATGGAAATTCTAATAGCTTGAAGACTATTAGGCCTGCTCTAGTGGAATCAGATCTAGTTTGAATATGAATTATGATAATTTGGTGTGCATTCAATGTGCTGTGAGAACTACTTGTCTGAGCCATGATCCATCCTGTAAGCTTGGTACCAAAGGCGTTTTTCCTCATTGGAAAGGTCATTGCCCTCATGCTTGGTATGCCAAGCTTCCCTACTCACTGAAACTTCTTTCTTGAGGATGAGCACAGGGATGAATCGGACTTTTGTCTGACTCCTCCATGGGCTTTGGTTGGTGAGCCCAACAGAATTGAATTTCTTTGCAACTATGATGGTGATCTTATAAAACATACAACATTATGGTGCTCTTTTTGAATCAACTAGTGTCCTGCTTTACAAGACTCTTGGCCAGTAGTTGCTTATCATCTTGGAGTCCTGGCAACAAAATTTTGGTTTTCTTCAATGTGTCTCGATATCCTGCTTGCTAGCTT
>CM035432.1:65995782-66233282 GCA_020310875.1 Ceratopteris richardii | reverse complement strand
CTTAAGTTCGAGCCTCTTTGTTCTTTTGCACATAACACACAACAATCTTGAACTTGATATGGTTGGAAAAGCTCAGAGGCTCGAACTTAAGTTCGAGCCTCTTTGTTCTTTTGCACATATCATGTGATCCAACAATCCTACACTTGATATAGTTGAAAATGCTCAGAGGCTCGAACTTAAGTTCGAGCCTCTCAACTTTTCCAACCATATCAAGTTCAGGATTGGTGTGTCTTATGTGCAAAAGAACAAAGAGGCTCGAACTTAAGTTCGAGCCTCTGAGCATTTCCAACCATATCAAGTTTAGGCTTTTCCAACCATATCATTCTTTGGTCACATGATATGAGCAAAGAGGCTCGAACTTAAGTTCGAGCCTCTTCGTTCTCTTGCACATAAGACACACCAATCCTGAACTTGATATGGTTGGAAAAGTTGAGAGGCTCGAATTTAAGTTCGAGCCTCTGAGCATTTTCAACTATATCAAGTGTAGGATTGTTGGATCACATGATATGTGCAAAAGAACAAAGAGGCTCGAACTTAAGTTCGAGCCTCTCAGCTTTTCCAACCATATCAAGTTCAGGAATGTTGTGTGTTATGTGCAAAAGAACAAAGAGGCTCCAACTTAAGTTCGAGCCTCTGAGCTTTTCCAACCATATCAAGTTCAGGATTGTTGGATCACATGATATGGTTGGAAAAGCTGAGAGGCCTTAGGTTCTGAAGCCATGTCAAGTGTAGGATTGTTGTGTCTTATGTGCAAAAGAACAAAAAGGCTCGAACTTGATATGATTGGAAAAGCTGAGAGGCTCGAACTTAAGTTCTAGGCTCTTTGTTCTTTTGCATACACACAACAATCGTGAACTTGATATGATTGGAAAAGCTGAGAGGCTCGAACTTAAGTTCGAGCCTCTTTGTTCTTTTGCTCATATCATGTGATCCAACAATCCTACACTTGATATAGTTGGAAATGCTCAGAGGCTCGAACTTAAGTTCGAGCCTCTCAGCTTTTCCAACCATATCAAGTTCAGGATTGGTGTGTCTTATGTGCAAAAGAACGAAGAGGCTCGAACTTAAGTTCGAGCCTCTGAGCATTTCCAACCATATCAAGTGTAGGCTTTTCCAAGCATATCATTCTTTGGTCACATGATATGAGCAAAGAGGCTCGAACTTAAGTTCGAGCCTCTTTGTTCTTTTGCACATAACACACAACAATCCTGAACTTGATATGGTTGGAAAACCTGAGAGGATCGAACTTAACTTTGTATGGCTGGAAAAGCTAAGGCTCATATCATGTGATCCAACAATCCTGAACTTGATATGGCTGGAAAAGCTTAGAGGCTCGAACTTAAGTTCGAGCCTCTTTGTTCTCTTTCTCATAATACACAGCAATCCTAAACTTGATATGATTGGAAAAGCTGAGAGGCTCGAACTTAAGTTCGAGCCTCTGAGCTTTTCCAACCATATCAAGTTCAGGATTTGTTTGGACACATGATATGAGCGTTAGCTTTTCCAGCCATATCAAGTTTAGGATTGTTGTGTCTTATTAGCAAAAGAACAAAGAGGCTCGAACTTAAGTTCGAGCCTCGGAGCTTTTCTAACCCGGAGCTTTTCCAACCATATCAAGTTTAGGATTGTTTAGTCACATGATATTAGCAAAAGAGCAAAGAAGAGTTAGAGCCTCTTAGCTTTTCCAAGCATATCAAGTTTATGATTGTTGTGTGTTATAGGATTGTTGGGTCACATGATATGAGCAAAAGAACAAAGAGGAGTTTGAGCCTCTCAGCTTTTTCCAACCATATCAAGTTCAGGATTGTTAGATCACATGATATGAATAGAAGAACAAAGAGGCTTGAACTTAAGTTCGAGCCTCGGAGCTTTTCCAACCATATCAAGTTTAGATTTCTTGTGTCTTATTGCAAAAGAACAAAGAGGATCAAACTTAAGTTCGAGCCTCTAAGCTTTTCCAACCATTTGATGTTAATATATTCATATTGTTTGTTATTATGTTGATGTGATTAAAAAAAAGTTTTTTTGTTTTACTTTCAGGAGCAATGGAAAACACAAATGAATTTCAAAGCAATGTGATCGATAATGTATTTTCATTGGAAAATTTATCAAAAACAAGTGGGATGAAGGTTCCTTCAAATAGGATTAAGGTTCAGAAACCTTTTGATTTGACACACAAGGAAGACATGAAATGGTTTGCTGATACTTATGATCATGAAGGAAACTTCAAAGGAGATGTACATTTATTTATGACAGATGCAGGATCTACATATGGTGATATGGGAAATATTGTTCATGTTAAAGAAGATGTAAATGCACAAGGCACACCATGTTTTACTTGTAAAGTGCTTCCAGATGGTGAGAATATTAATGCGAATAAGTTTTCCTTATCATGGGAGACTTTGTGTTTGGATGATATGAAAGATAGTATCTCAAAGTCTGATCGATCATTAGGTTCAATTGGATCGATCGAATCGATCGAATCGATCGAATCAATAGAAGAATTAGTGAAAATTATAAAAGAAGCCAAAAGATTAACACAAAAGTCAAAATCTTTGAAGAGAAGCTCAGATGTATTTGAGAGATCTAAGAAACGAAAGTTGAAAGGTTCTTCAAATAAAGATTTAGAATCATCATCAAAGTCTGTACAAAACGATGAAGGTGTATCAATCCGACATTTAGATAATAGGAGTGAAGAAACAGAGGATACAGTAGTGCAGGCACAAGAAAATAAAATGATGGATTTACTACTTCAAAAACAAGAATACTATGCTTTTGGTTCTGATGCAGTATTTAATGTTGATGTAAAAAGATGTTTTCCAGCACCATCGAATTATGTATATCGGAAATTAAACAGAGATTGGGTGCGTACATTAATGAATGATTTTGTCTTGGCTCCGAAAGAGAATGAAGTTCTTGCAGTTGTTATGCCTATTGATCCAAGTGTGAGAATACCTCTAAAAACTTTATCTCATGATGATATTGATAAAGTTGAGTATTGGATAATATCTGGACAACATTCAATTAGCGCAGCGAAAACTTTACAAACTGTTAATTCTCCGATGGTGATATTACAGTTACGACAACAATTTAGATATAGAAAAGCAAAAATTATAGTAAATTGTCCTCCAAAAATTTCAAGGGAGATATCTAAAGAGGCTAATTTGATGGTGGCAAAGTCATTACAGAAGGAACCATTTGTGGATCAACTTTTACAAGCTAGATCTCAATGGAAAGCCAATGGATGTCCATCCAAACCTCCTCCAGGTGTTAATCAGAGTAAAAGAGAATTTATATCATGGCAGGTATGTTTATATTCTTTGTATTTTTTGTGTTTTAGTTACTATATATTATTATTTTTTAAAACTTGTATTTATGAAGTAATATAGAATGTAAAACAATTGATTTTTATATAAATCTAATTAACTTCAATTTTATTTTGCAGAACAAAATGCTGATTTGCATATGAACTACAAAGAAAACCCAAGCTTGGCATTGATGTCTTGCTTGTCTTCACACATATATGAATCTTCATCAAGAAAGCAAGGATTTTCTTCATTCCCAAGAGATGAAAGAAGGGTATTGATACTGGAAATGAATGGCATTTTGCTCAAGACAATTGACAAGGAAAGGGGTGATCTATTACTTGAATCTTTGCAAAACCATATGAATTTTATTGAAGAGAACACAAGAATTGCGCATTACATTCGCAAGGATGCATTATATTTCTTGGATTTTTGTATGGATCTTTTTGAAGTGTGGATTTGGACCACAGAAAGAGTGTCGATAGCTCAAAGAACACTTGCAGTATGTTTTCCAAAACACCATCAAAGATTTCATATTATAGCAGGTCAGAGTGCATGCCAAAAAACTGATATCCGTATCGGATATAAGTTTGTGCATCATAAAAACTTGGACACAATTTGGAAAATTTTTCCAGATTTGGATGGAAATAATACCATTATTTTTGATGATACATTATATCATGTGATTTGGAATATGAAAGGCACTTATGTAATTCTACCGAAGCTGTGGAGGCAATCATCGGAGGAGTTGGAAAACTTTTTATCCAAAACAATGATTCCGTGGCTTTATGGATGGATTTGCTCAAAGAACAGACGTTCTTATACATGTAATACAATTGTAAATCAGAAACCTTGTGATAGAGAAACATATTATGTACTTGAACAATATATTCAGAAACGATATCAATGATTTTAAAATATTTGAACATCATGTATTTTATTGGTGTTTTTAAACACCACATATTTTTGGGACTGTTCAACCAAGTGAAAAATTATTGAAAGCCTAAATTGTATATATTTGAGTAATTACTGAATTCGATTGTTTTTCAAAGCCCTAAGTTAGTATGATAGATTTATTATAAAACTACATGAAACAATCTATAGTATTGACATAATTTTCATATCATTCACCTAAATGAACAATTATTAGTATGTCAAATTGCATATTATTAAGTATTGTTAAATTAGATCTAAATTCATGTGGTTGCTTTTTTTTTTAAATGGAGGTTCAGTAGAGGCATACTCCTCCAGGATTTAACTTTGAATTTGCAACTATATAAGGAAGGGCATAGTATCCGTGGGACCCACCTTATCCCACAAGATACAACTTTCCATGTTAAACATGTCCCTTACATGTGATGATGGGGGTTGAACCCCTCGTCCCCGCCTCAAGAGTCGAGAGGCCCAACCACCCTAATGCTTTTCTTTGTTTATTCATACTCCTTGGTGTTTTTTTAAATAAGCTCATCAACTAATATTATTTTTTATCTATTGAAAGCTTAAAACATTTTAACAAAAAGAAGATGTATTCATGAATTGATCTTTGTAAGAAGAATATAACATAGAAATTATAAGTTAATTCCATCACTTGGTATTATAAATGGGACTTGAATAATTCCCAAATTTCGTGAATAGGCCTTTAATGGAGAAAGAAATTGAAGTGGAGTACATTTCTACAAAGGATGAGATAGCAGGCATAATGACAAAGAGCTTGGTTGGTGTGAAGACCAGCAACTTCAAAAGTATGGCAGGAGTAAAAAGAAAAGAAGAAGATATGAAGAAACAGAGAATGTCAATTAGTGATTGAGGGGAGCTGTTGGAGAACCAATCACAAACTCGACATTAATTTGAAGGTCAAAGTCTAAGAAGAAAATCACATGCCTATGTGAAGGGAAAATTTCACACATGTACCATATTTGTAATGTTAGACTTAACTTTAGTTCTAGAATTTTCAAAAGTCATGAGATTGAGAAAATCTATATAAGTTAGTTTGTATGAATAGACACGATGAGAGAGAGACAGAGAGAGAGAGGGAGAATGTGAGAAAGAGAGATTTTGTATGATTGAGAAATAGTCAGGGTTCTCTAAGTAAGAAAGCATATGTAAACTTCTGAGTTTTTCATAGCTATGAGAAGAACTAATTAAAGTTCTGTGTATGAGACTCTCTCCTCCATCTTCATGCTTTGCCTACTGTATAATGATCTCAAAAGTTCAAGTTTTTAAAGTAAGTCGATGTGTGGTATCAAGACTGAGATGATAAGTCATTTGTTTATACATCTGCTTCAAGTACTGTCGTAAAGGTTTTCAAAAATAGGAGATTGTTGGACCAACTTGATGCCTAACATTGAGTTGTAGTTGATAAATTCTTATTTTCTATGCCTATGATTCAGTTGATGATTTTGTGGTTGAAAAAGTGATGGTTTATGCGAGAAGTCCATGCCCGACATTGAATTCCTGTTGAAAAATGGACTTGTATGCACGAAGTCGATGCTAGGCATCAAATTTGCAGTATAGGGACATGTTTTTTTACTTAAACAAGAAAGGTTTCCTATTTTGGCAGGTCATACATGGTCAACTTCTGAAGGTCATAACGTGGTGTGTAGTGCAAATGAGCAAGTAATAGCTTGTTGGAAAGCTCTTCTCTTCTACTTTCATCCAATAGAAGACCTTGGAAAAATAATATTTTTTGCTAAGAAAAATAAGCAAAAGAGTGAAGGTATGTCAATTCAATGACTAGAAATTTTTGAAGAAGGAAAGTTCTCAGTTTAGGCAATCATTTCTCAAAGTTTGAATAAGCATTCAGTTAATGGTGATAAAAGAGATTGTCTAGTGTCACATTAATTCATTTATTGTGATGTTTCATACATCAAGAACTGCTACGGTAGGTTCCTTTTGCACTTTGTTATCTTGGTCTGCCTCCACAAAAAATGCATAAAGGAACTTGGTCCTTCTCGAGATTCTGGTGTTCTAGACACCAACCCTATAATAGGAATTTGTTCTTGTAATTTAAGATTAGGTTGCATTTTGATTTCAATGGAGTTTGAAGACTCACCTGGCCCTTTCCCTTTGCCACTGTCAGTTCCCCTTTTTGGGAAGTCTTCATCATAGTGTCACTCTCCACTACAATACCTACATAACAGAGTGAACTCAACGGGCTTCTTTTCATTTGTACACACTCTAGCTATGTGTCCATCACCTCCACATCTCCAACATTGAATTGAGCTAGATCCTCTCCGTTCTTGTTCTTCCCCTAGGATAGCCACCTCCCTGTCCTGGAGCTCTATGCCCATAGGGTTGTCTTGTTTCCCAACGTAGTATACATGGTTCACTCTGAGCCAGTAGCCTTGTGTAAGGACACTCCCTTGTGTTTATAGTTCACATGGTCCCTTCCTCATAAGACATTTTTCTATAGCATTGGTCCTCACTATGATTCGATTTATTGCAAAAAGTACAAAATCTTATAGGTGGTGGTTTGTCTGTAACTAGTCTCAAGATTGTTGGGCATTCTCTGGCTATATGGCCATAGCCACAACATTTTTTGCACCATATATTAGACCTAAACACACCTTGATTGTTATCTGGAGTTGCATCAGGCTTTACACTATACGTCTCTTGAGTAAGAGTGGTTGCCTTTAATGCCTGGGTCACCGGTTCCATTATTCATTCCTCACTTAATGCAGGTTTAGCTTCCCTTGGCATACTTGTGGCCATGACAAAAGCCACTGTTGTCAAAGTTGGGATTTCATAAGCTGGATTCCTTAAGCGTGCACCTCCTAGTCCTTCCATTGGTCCATGTACGAGCTCTCTCCTTCTCCATTGGAAATGAAAAAGGAATCAAAACTATGGTGGAAAAACAATCCATAAGAGGATTACCAAATATGAAGCATCAACATATGATTCACAAATGTGAAGCTTGTCAGATAGGAAAAGCACACAGGTTACCATTTCAGAAGAAGAGTTACAAACATGATGATCTACTAGAACTCATACATACAGATGTATGGGGACCGACAAAAGAAGGATCTATCAGTGGCTCAAGGTATTATGTTCTTTTTATTGATGATGCAACAAGATGGATAACTCTTTATGTTTTGAAAGAGAAATCAGAAGTGTTTGGAGCTTTCAAGCATTTTCATGCATATGCTGAAAGACTTACAGGATAGAAACTTAAAAGGTTAAGGTCTGATGGAGGAGGAGAACATTTTTCTCCAGAATTCAATGATTATCTGTGGAATGCAGGTATCAAAAGAGAAATAACTTGCAGGTATACACCACAACAAAATGGAGTAGCAGAAAGGAGAAACCGAACTCTAGTTCAGTTTGCCAGAGCAATGTTAAAGGAGAAGAATTGTCCAAATTATCTTTGGGCTGAGGCTGTAAATACAGCCACATATCTTGTAAACAGATTACCATGTGTAGCTTTAAATGGAATGACCCCTTATGAAGTGTGGTGGGGTAAGAAACCAACACTTGATCATTGCAAAGTGTTTGGATCAGTTGCTTATGCTTATGTACCATCACAGCTTAGACATAAGCTTGAACCAAAAGCTGAAAAATATGTGTTCATTGGATATGATGAAAAGTAGATGGGTTATAGACTATGGAGTCCTTTAACCAAACAGTTTATTGTTTCCAGAGATGTGACATTTGATGAAGGAAAGAGTTGGTATGCAGATAAAGAGCATAATGATGAAACATTTGAAGAAGAGGTAAGAAGAAATGAAAAAGGTAAATCACATATGCAGGTGAATGGAGATGAAGATCATATGCAAGCAAGTACATCCATGTTTGGATCAGTTATGAGAAATGAAGATGCACCCATATTTGATGAAGAAGTGTATTCAGATACACATGAAGAGTATGATCCAAGAAGGTCAAACAGATTAAGGAAACAACCAACAAGGTATCCCTATGATACTTCTTATTTGACTCAGAAAAACTATGCTTATTTAGTAAAGGAAGGTGAAGAACCTCAAAATTATAATGAAGCAAAAGGTAAGGAAAAATGGGAAGAAGCAATGAAGGAGGAGTTCAACGCGCTTGAAGAGAACAAGACTTGGGAACTTGTTCCAAAACCGAGAACAAGACTTGGGAACTTGTTCCAAAACCAACTGGTAAGAAAGTGATTGGAAATAAATGGGTTTACAAAGTTAAGAAGCTTGCAGATGGAAGAATAGCCAGATACAAAGCTAGGCTGGTAGTCAAAGGTTATGCTCAGACGCATGGCATAGATTATGATGAGACATTCAGTCCAGTGACAAAGATGTCAACTATAAGGACAGTGATTGCTATAGCAGCATCAAAAGGATGGAAGTTAAGTCAATTGGATATAGAGAATGCATTTCTAAATGGATATATATCAGATGAAGTCTACATGGAACAACTTGAAGGGTTTGTAAGTTCTAGTTACCCAAATCATGTTTGCAGATTAAGAGGAGCACTTTATGGATTAAAGCAAGCTCCAAGAACTTGGAATTACAGACTTGTGAAGTATCTCAATGATCTTGGATACCAAAGTTCAAAGGCAGATGCAAGTCTACTCATTAAGAGAATAGATGAAGGTATGATCTACATTTGTATTTATGTAGATGACATTATAATCACAGGTACTTGAGATGAAGGAATCAAGGAGGTAAAGAGATTGCTTGAGAAAGAGTTCAAGATCAGTGATCTAGGAAATTTATCATATTTTCTTGGAATGGAAGTCACATATACAGATCATGGTGTATATGTTTCACAAGAAAGGTCTCTTCTCTACTTACTGAAGAAGTTTAACATGGAGAATTGCAGAGAAGCTTCAACACCACTTGAGGTCAATCATAAACTCAGCAAATATGATGGTGCAGAGTTTAAAGATATGAGGAAATATCAATCTTTAGTGGGAAGCTTGATTTATGCTACGCTAACAAGACCAAATCTTAGTTATGCAGTAGGAGTTCTCTCACAGTTTATGCATTGTCCGAAGGATCAAGATTGGGTTGCAGAACAAAGAGTTCTTAGATATATCAAAAGAACTATAAAAGAAGGATTATATTATGCTTTTACATCACATATAAATATGAGAGCATACAGTGACTGATACTGGGTAGGAAGTCAAGATGACAGAAGATCAACATATGGGTATATGATATACCTAGGAGATAAGCTTGTCAGCTGGTGTTCAAAGAAGCAACATACAGTGGCTTTATCGTCAATTGAAGTTGAATATAAAGGACTTGTGGAAGCAACTAAAGAAGTGATATGGATGTAGACCTTGTTCAAAAGCTTGGGGATTAATCAAGGTATACCTATCATACATGGAGATAATATGAGTTCGTTGTATCTTGCACTAAATCCAGTATTTCATGCAAGAACAAAACATATAGAGATTCAATACCATTTCTTGAGGGAAAAGGTAATGGAGAAGGAGATTGAAATAGTATACACTTCTACAAAAGATCATAATATTGCATATATTATGACAAAGAGCTTGGATGGAGTAAAGACAAGCAGATTCAAAGAAATGACAGGAATAAAAGAAAAGAAAAATATATGAAAGGTCAGAGGATGCTAATTAGTGATTGAGGGGAGCTGTTGAAGAATCACTGACTAATTAGACATAAAGACATGAAGACATATGAAGGATAAAGAAAGATGAAGAGAAATAGAAACAAAGCATTCAAGAAAATCAAGCCTTAGTGAAGGAACAAATTTACAATTGTAATATATTTCATAGAAACTTCTTGAATTACAAGTTTTGAGTCTCGAAACAAATATGTATATAAGTGAGTTTTTGAATAGAAGAATGAATGCGTAGGAGAGTTGAGATATAGAAGTACATACGTATGTAGAGATGAATAAGTAGAACCTGAACTGTCAAGTATTCATCTGTAAGAGAGATGGTAAGGAAGAACTACTCAGAATAGGAGAGTTTTTCATGGTTTTGAGCGAAGTGAGGCCAAGACATTTTGTACACATCTTCTCTAATAGAAAACACATGTTTGTGTGGAAGAATTTGAGCGCATTCTTCTTGTGTGAAGAAATCCAAGTGATTTCATGTTACTATGAAAGTTAGTTAACAATTATAGTTTTCTTAGTACACATTTTACGGTACTTCTACAAGTTAGATCTCACAGTATAGTGTAAAGTTTTCATGAGTGATAGCTTATCTTGAAGCTACTAGTCTCAACTACAAATTGATTAAAAGAGTTTTGTGAAACGCGACATGTACATACAGTACTGTGTCTGATAGTAAAGACATTTAGAACTGATGAAGTTTTCTCTCAAACTTCAAGATAGAGTTCATTCACTGAAGGAAGCTCAGTTATTACTTCCTTACTTCATTTACAGATATTTGAAGTAACTACAATCAGAATCACAGTTGATTCCGGTAAGATTACGGTGACATTCCGGTAACAGTCCGGTGAAGTTTTGGTGATATTTCAGTAAGTTCAAAACACAATTTTGGCACATTTAAGTGACGAAAAGAATATCTAACAGTAAGCAAACAAATATTTGTAAAGACTGAAGTAAATCAAATCACAATTGAAGTCTGAAGAAAAGGCAAAGTTTCCTGTAAAGTGAATTTTCAAATTTCACTAAATACAGTTATAAAGTTTTCAGTTTCAGAAAAGTTGCTAAGCTACTGATGATTATAGAGGTGTTCTTATATCACTCTAGCTTAGTTCTTGTGACATGGTGAGTTCTATAGCTTAGTTTCAAGCTCTCATCGCGTCAACAGGTTTACATGACAGTACTTGCAGTTTAGTGAGCATTTCACATTGGTCATATGCTCATTTTGTAGAGGAGACTCTGGCAAAATTTTTCCACATTTTTTGTTTTGTCAACTATACAATGGTCAATTTAATCCTTGATACACTTATTGGTATGAGCACATAGATTCTCACAAAATTCTTTTGGTTGGTTATTACTATTCATTAATCCATTTCTCTAGGGAGACTCTATTAATTTTTCCCAAAATTTGACACTTGTTCATCCTTTTTTAGCCTTAGTGTTGTTTGGACTCTTTTATATGTTGATATATTTAGGTAGTGATGTGTGTGAACACACTAGGATTGTCGGGGCACTTTTTTCCCTCTTTAGGAGGTTTTTTTTCCCCGGCTTATATATATGCCTATTGCCCTAATGGGCTACTTATCTTTGTACATTCTGTAGTAATACATTCAGTCTTGTGTGTTGTGCTCCAAGCTTCTTCTTCTTCCTTGTGTTGTTCGCGTGCTTCTGCAGAAATCTATCTCCAACAATTGGTATCAGAGCAGGTCGTCGCTTCATCTAGGGCGCCGTCGACACTCCTCCGTTTGCAGTCTCAGAATCGTACGAATTTTGGTGAGCATACTCAGGGTGCCGAAATCGCGATTTGAGCTCGTTTTGGCCTCCGAACACACTATCACAACGCTTGTGCAGGCTATTTCATCTTTTTGTGCCAAAGGTATAAACCAGTTTTTGTTGGCCAGTATAAGTGTCTCGAAGTCTGCTATAGGTTTAGCAGAATCGTCTGGGCAGTTTCGTTCAACTTTTTGAGATACAATCAATTTTCTGCATCAAGGTATTTTAGTCACCGGCCATGGCTAAAAGCAGTGATGTATTCCGTATGTTGGCTGTTGAGGATAAGTTGGATGGTACCAACTACCCATTAAAGGCTTATATGATGTGACATGTATTGGTTGCAAAAGTATTGTGGAACATTGTGCAGGGTGTTGAAAGACGTCCTGTTACACCTGTAACAATAGGTACTACAAATACAGGTGCTGGAGCTGATGAAGATGGTGTCAAAGATGATATTGTGCAGATTCCTGTTCGTGCTGCTGTTTCTGCTGCACCTACTATAGAGCAGATTCGTTGGGATGGCAAAGATGCCCAGGCACATGCATTGATAGCTTTGTCTGTCAAACGTGCCATTATTCCTCATATTTGGTCTTGCAGAATAGCTAGGGATGCTTGGGATACACTTACCACATTGTACCAAGCTAGGAATGAGGCTCGTGTTGCTTACCTCCGAAAACAGTTAGAGAGTGAGCACATGAATGAAGGTGATTCTATGGACAATTTCCTAACGAAGATCAAAGATTTGAAGGAACAGTTGATTTTTGCTGATGAGGTTATACCAGATAGCTCACTTGTGCAGACCGTTCTAAATGGTCTTCCTGATTCATATCAGAGTTTTGCTTCTACTCTTTGGTTGATGATGAAAGGAAATCCGAATGCCTTATCATTTGAGGAGCTAGTCTCTGTTCTGTTGCAGGAAGATCAGTCCAAGCAGAACAGGTCCATTATGCGTGTTGCAGATCAAGCTTTCCTGGCTAGTCAGAAGGGCAAAGGAAAATGGAGCTCTTCTACTAGTAAGCAAAAATCTGCAAATGCTGCACATTCGAAGAACCAAGATAAAGATGAGAAGAAATCAGAAAAGCAGAAATTGTTTTGCAAGTACTATAAAGGGAATGATCATATCATAAAGAATTGTCCAAAACTGGCTGCAAAAGAGGCAAAGAAAAAGGAGGCTGGAATGGTTGTTGCAGAAGCCTCTACACCAAAAACAGAGTCTGCTAATCTTGTGTAGGAAGAAGAATGGGCGTTTACTACTGTTTGCAGTTTTGACCCATCTTCTCATGAGCAGTGCATGTCTGCAGGGGACTCAGATGTTTGGTACTTTGACAGTGGGGCGACCAAACATATTACCTCGCAGCGCAGTTTCTTCTCTTCACTCGAGCCTGCCCCTACAAGAAGTACTGTCACATGCGCCAACAACTCCTCTTATCCAGTCATGGGAGTTGGTAAGATCATTCTGACTACTACTGATGGTAGTTCTTTCATTTTGTCAGATGCTTTATTTGTGGGAGGGATCAAGAAGAATCTGTTATCAGTTTCTGCATTAGCCAAGATTGGCTTGGTTGTGAAATTTGTTGATGACAAATGTACAGTTCATGATCTGTCAAATGGCGATGTTATTATTGCTTCTCGCATTTTATGTCGTGGGCTATATAAGCTCATAGACTATGAAAGATCTGTGAATGATTCAGCATGTGCAGTTCATGATTCTTAGGCTATGTCAGATGCAAAGCTTTGGCATGCACGCTTTGGTCATCTGAATTTTGCTAGTTTGCTACGCCTGCAGAAATCTGATATGGTGTCTTCTTTGCCCAAGCTTGAGGCACCTGGAAAACATGTTTGTGAAGGCTATATTTTGGGCAAAATGCATTGTTCCTCCTTTCCAAAAGATGGTTCAGTTCGGGCTACACAGAAATTGCAGCTTGTACATAGTGATGTCTGTGGTCCTATGCAGACACCCTCTTTTGGAAATTACCTTTACTTCGTGACTTTCATTGATGATTTTTCCAGGCATGCATGGGTATATCCACTCAAAGCAAAGTCCGAAGTGTTCATGTGCTTTAAACAGTTTTTGGTTTTGGCTGAAAATCTGTGAGCATGTAAAATGGGCACCCTCCGTTCTGATCGAGGGGGGGAATATATGTCTTCTGATTTTAATGCATTTCTGGCTGAACGTGGGATAAAACACCAGTGTACAGTGCCGTATACACCTCAACAAAATGGAGTTGCTGAATGGAAGAACAGGTCACTCATGGAGATGGCGAGGTGTATGGTCAAGAGTCAGGCTTTACCACATAGTTTCTGGCTTGAGGCTGTCATGTGTGCAGCATATGTACTTAACAGGTGTCCCACTAAAGCGCTGTAGTCTATCACTCCATATGAGGCTTGGCATGACCGCAAGCCATCTGTTGCTCATCTGCGTGTTTTTGGTTGTTTGGCATATGCATTAGTGCCTGAACAACATCGTAGAAAATTGGATGATAAGGCAGTAAAATGTATTTTTGTTGGGTACAATTCTGAAAGTAAAGGCTATCATCTATATCATCCATAGACTAAACGCATTCTGGTTAGCCGTGATGTTGTTTTTGTGGAAGATGCTATTCAGCCATTGCTTTCATGTACCTGGGGAATGAACCCAAGACCTCCTCCTTCACAACCTTGAGACTTAACCTCTAGGCTAAGTGGATCACTGAACTTATGCTTAAGTATAGTCCCAAGATCTTTGGCCATACATGAGTGACCAAACGGTGCCCAATTTTAGATCTATCTAAATTGACTTGACCCTTAGATCATGGACTTACTTTATTACATTCTTGCCCCCTTGGCAAAAGATTTTCGTCCTAAAAAATAAAGCTATATATAATAGTTCTAGGCAACCCTAGAGCCTCATGTTCTTAAACCAGAAGAACATGGTCATGTTCTTAAACTAGAAGAACATGTATCATCTCTGTGGTGGGATCCCTACCTAAATGATTCACAACACCGTGTGGGTCAAAGTACAAAGTAGTGAATGAATTATAAGGGTGGATCTAAAAATATCCCCTGCCACTTAATTGTTTCTTGATGTGCAATCTAGGCACAAACATATGAAATGGATGGATTGTAATTACTACTCCATTTTTGGGCATAACTGATGCATGGGCTTAGTAATGAAGGTGGGATTCTTATCCCTCACAAGACTTTGAGAACTCTTGATTCACTTGAATTTGATTTGGAAAACTTGAAGTTTGGTTGGCCCAAATATGGAACTTGGATGTTTGTACAATGGGTTACTCCTAATCAATAGTTACTTGATGTTTTCACTTGACTCGAGGAATACTCTGTCCAAATAGGCTTGAAAATTCTATGTAAACTGTAGGAGAAAGTTTTCCAGTTACTTTGGTTCAACCTTACTATATCTTGACCAAGTCAAATTCAAAATGAAAATCGTCCAACTTAGGACACGTTTCTCAAATACTTAAGCTAAAAGTTCTTGGGAATTTTCAATCTTATGAGCAATTCCTAACTTCTTTGTTCTAGAGTTTACTAAACTCTTAGAAAGTCATTAGATTGATGATAGAGAATTGGAAGAAAAATAAAATGAATAAGTCAATCTTGTACTTGTCATCTTTTGAAGATTGAATAAGTTCTTATATAGAACATCTATTTAGGATGTTTACTTTAGTTATCTAGCTCCAATCGGCTAACCCTAGAATTTTGCAAAAGTAATTAGATACCATATTTGAGTCAATTCCAAAAGATTTGGAAAGCGAAAGGAAATAACTAAAACTATGTATAACTAAGTCAAACTTCTAAGATACTTAAACTTGTGATGAGTCGATTTCTAGATGACTCAAGACTTTAACTACTCAAATATCTATTTCAACAAGGTTTTGAAGCAATGTACCTATCTTTAAGAGAAATTTATCTAGATTCTCAAAAAAGATTTATACAAAAAGTCTAAAACATCATCCAACCACAAGATACTAGTGTGGTATCTAACATCAAGGTGTCGACCCATTGAGGTTATATTGATGAGTTTTTTACTTCAAACAATGCTTCACTTGAGACTAAGTTCATGCTTATATTTAATCTTTTATGACTGCTATTAGGAATGCAATTCTTGTGCATTATGTTTGAGTCAAAAGATTGAATTTTCCGAGTTACACTAGAAACTTGGTGCCTAAATTAGTCAATCTTATTCTTAGTTGAAAGGATCTTTTCAATGTCAAAGTCCTACTTCTTCATAAATTTATGAAATATTTCTGAATCAACAATGAAAAACACTTTATCTTGAAGTGTTTAATAATTCAAATAAGAACAAGTCTTTATTTGAAAAAGAAGATCTTCGAAGTTACCCACTTCATATCTTGTGCTTCCTTGATCTTGAAAATTGAATTCTCTTGAAGATCAAATCTAACTTCAAAATCCATTCTCAGACTAAAAAATAATTATCATCCCACGATTCGATGTCCCATACCATCTTTCGTACATCAATTTGAGTATAAAATTTGGTGTCCCATACCACCCTATTTTATATCCACATTGATGTGTGAATGATACTTATTCTAAAGTCTAAGCATCTCTTGTTAGAGTACCTTCTTGCTTCAAGTCCTTAAAAGAATTTTGAAGTTTCATACATTACTTCTAACTTGATATTCTAGGTTTTGATTCCTTCACATGATTGTTTCACGATCTCGTGCTTTTTCTGTGGAGACTTGAAAACCTATTGATAGAATATCTATTCTTCTTTGCTCCGGTTTTCAAATGAAAACCAGTTATAAGTCCAAGTACTTGAATTTTCACAATTTCAAGTCCAATTGGTTTATTCTTGACCAATTCTTAGTGACAAAAGCTTTTTACTTCTTCTCTTTAGATTCCTTTCTAACTAAAGCTTTAAGTAGTTACCTCGAGGATTTTTTAAGGAATCTCTGTACTACTTAAGTCTAAGCATCTGCTCATGCTTTTGGATTTCATCTTTAAGAAATCCCTTTAAGGATAGGTAAAATTTTACGTCATACCTTCCACAAACTTAAGTACGGTCATCATGGTTGCAGACTACATACTTGGAATATTTACTTTGTTCAAACTTGGAACAACTTACTCTTTTCACACTTTTCCATTGGATAAATGGAACTTGAGTGAAATTTTCTCAAAAGGAATTTGATTGTCAATACTTGGGCAAACTTCATAGTAGTTCCAATCGCAATTATCTTGGACAAACCTTACTAAGCTTGATCAAGGCTTGTTGACCTTGCCACAAAAATAAAGGCTTATTTTTTATCTTGAAGATCTCTTGAACTATCGAAAGCTTCTTTGCTTACCCATGGGATTTTAGAGATCTTCCCCCTACTCAAGTCCAAGCATGTACTAAAACCTTTTAGATTCTAAAGCTAAGAATCTTTGAGAAACCTCCAGGTGATATCAACCATTGGACTTTAAGTACCACTTATGGTGGTTTGAGACTTCTAGGGAACTACTTGATGTCTAAAGAGTTTGAAGAATTTCATTCTCACTACTTGGGAGAATGTTATCCTTCATGGACTTGAGATTCATTGTAGGGAATCAAATAACCTGAGCAAATTATTAATCTTGGAATCGTTTGTGATTCGAAAAGGATATTTGAAAGAAAGTCTTAGAGTTTCAAACAATATCTAGAAGCTTTACTCATTCAATTGTGTTCATAGTAGCATTATTATTGGATCACTCATCAAAAAATGCTTGGACTCTAAACATAATTTTGCTTGTCAAAATATGTCTAAAGTACTCTAGTAACATCCAATAATAATAAATCTTGTATGAAACTCAAGAACAGGAATCAATATCACATAAAGGAAAGTTCAAGTCAAAATTTCATAATGGAATGGGAAACCATATCCTAAAGGTGATATTTATCCTCTAGTTTGATACTCAGGAAATATACCAATGCAAGAAACTAAGGATTATGACCACCACGTGCTAGAGAGATGACTCTCCTCCCAACCTTATGCCTGTATATATAGCTGCTCGAATCAACGAGGACCACAAATGTAACTAGAGTCCACAAGTGCATGTGCGATCTCCTCCACTCCTTTAATATCTTCCATTAGAGTCTAATGGTGGTTGGAGCGATCTTGACCACTGCTTTAGTGCCTTCCACTAGAGTCCACTAGTGGTTGCTGTACTCGCGACTCGAGTTAAGTCTCACTAGACTCTAGTTAACTCATGTTAACTTGAGTTAGAAGGCTCTAGAGCTCTTTGGGCAAAACTCTCTCCCCATGCTCCCCATGGGGATTGAACCCAAGACCCCTTCCTTCACAACCTTGAGACTTAACCACTAGGCTAAGGAATGACCAAACGTTGTCCAATTTCAAATCTGTCTGAACCGGCTGGACCCTTAGATCATAGACTTAATTTATTACATCACCCCCCCCCCCCCCCTTATCTGAATGTAAAGTCTTAAACTTAGTTCCTTTTTTAGTCTCAACTGAACCAACCCATTTTTAGTCTCAACTGAAGCAAGCTCACAAAATGAAAAATTAGCAAAAGATAACATAGGTAAGTAACTAGAAAGAGAAAGATGTTCAATTCCACTATGTGATATATGGTCCAAATTGTCATGCCAATTACAAGCCATATGCTATTTAGTAATAGCTAACAAGTGTTCTTTCTTGATACAAATAAAGGATAAAGTGAGCCAACTTTGCTTTCTTTTGCAATAACCATATTGCCCTTTAACATGCAAAAGGATTAAGCATAGAAGACCACCTTGTAACCAAGGTCATCAAGATGAACAATTGATATCAAACTGCCTGATAACTGAGGTACATGGTGTACATTATGCATAGTAAATTCTAGACCATTGATGAACTACATAACCACATCTCCAATCCCGACAACATCACACTAATAAGAATCAGTAAGTCTCATAGTACCAATAGACTTTGCTACATAAGCAGAGAATCACTCTCTATGTGGTGTCACATGGAAAGAAGCACCGAAATGTCTAAATTTTCAAGTCATTTGGTTTAGTAGATTCAAAGAAATCTCAGTTTTATAGTCTTGGGGTCATCTTCAACACATTGCTGAAAAATCAAGATGACATACCATCAGTGTTAAGGTTATTTCTCCTTGATTTCTTGTTATAAATTAGGGATTTTATGCATTTTAGAAATCTAACCCTATCTATGACACTCGAAGAGAAATTTTTCCAATTGTAAGTGTGTTGGCCGCTTCTCTGATTGTTTGAAGTCATAACTTTCATCCAAGAATAGAAAGCTTTTGTGAGCTAGTCAAGGTGCAAGTTATCAATTTTTCATCAACATGTTATTGTTGATGTTCCAAAGTATCTATTAGGTTTTATTGAACTAACAACACGCCTACAAGCTCTATTTTACATATTCAAAGATCTATGGCTATGGTCTTGTGCTAGTTTGCTAGACCATGTTTGCCACTTGACAACTCTACTTCCAAGCCTCTCCAAGCTTTGCCAACTTCTTTTAGTGGTATTAGAGCAACTTCAAGATGGGAGATGGCTTTCAATCAATGATTGAGAAGCTTGATAAACACAATCATGCTACTTGGCAAATCATAATGGAGGCTTATTTGTAAGGAAGGAATCTATATGGGATTGTATCAAGTGATGAAGCAATGCCTATTCCAAGATCCAATGGAGGACCTACTCAAGAAGAAATAGATAAGCTCACACTTTGGTGTCCAAGGGATGCTCAAGCAAGAACATATATACTAAACTCTATCTCTAATTTTCTATTACCACATATTAGAGGATGCAAGACATCTCAAGAGACTTGGGATGCCTTAAAGACTTTCTTTTCTACTAGTACAAAAGCAAGGAAGAATCATCTTTGGGATGAGTTTAATGAGATGAAGAAGACTCCAAAAAAAATCATCGCATAGTTTGTTACAAAGGTCAAGGAGGTTGCTGATCAATTGGCATCCATTGGATAGATCATTGAAAAAGAGGCCACCATGAGGCAAATTCTCAATGGGATTAGAGGTGACAAGAAATGGCAATCTTTCACCATAGCCTATGACCTCATCCTGGATGTGCAAACTCCAGACTTCAACATATTTCTTGGAAAACTCTTCAATCAGGAGGCCAACAATAGAATAAAGGAAGGTAACTCATATAATGGTAATTCAACTAGTGCTCTATATGTAGATAAGAAGGACAAGAAGTTGAAAGGCAAGAGAAGGAAGAAGAGGAAGAGGAGACTTCCTAAGGCAACTTTGTAGGCAAGCGCAAGTGGAAAGTGAAGAGGAAAGGACCAAAGCATGACAAAACAAAAGGCCAAAATGTTCAACCTTGTGCTATTTGTGATAAGACCGACCACACCACTCAAAATTGTGCGATAGAGGCAGAGGTAGACACAACTTCAACAATAATAATAGAGGCTATAACGAAAGGAACTACAACAATTATTATGAAGATCAAGAACATGAAGACTCATTGCTTCTAATGAATTCAAGCCATAAGGAACATAAATAAGATGATACTTTATTCTACATAAATTTAGGATGTTCAAATCATGTTGCACGCAACATAGCTCTCTTATCTAACTTGGAAAGACCAAAGCATAGACATGAAGTACAAACAAGGGATGACACAAAGCATAGTGTGGAGAATATTGGTAATGTCAAGGCTTCCAATGGCAAGAAAAACATTTTGAGCAAGGTACTCTATGCTCCCAATATTATAAAAAACCTAATAAGTGTAGGCGAAATAGTTGAGAAAGGCTTGCAAGTTAGGTTCACCCAACATGGAGCTTTTGTGGAAGATCCATGTCAAGGGTTCAAGTAGATAGCCAGAGGTGAGAAGAATGGTAGGCTCTTTACTTTTGAAGTAGGAGAAACCAAAAACATAGCTCTATTTAACTTTGGGTCTCAAACACTAAGTGATCTTGAAGTGTGGCATAAGAGGCTAGCTCATGTTAACAAAAGAACCTTGAAGGATATATGCAGGGATCAAAGTGTTCTTGGATTGCCAGAAATATCAAAGCAACACATGGTCAACACATGTGAGACACAAAGACAACCATTCAACCACAATGGCTACATCCACAACAACTTATTGGGCTTAGTACATACATATGTATGGAGGCAAAGCCAAGAACCTTCATTGGTAGGATCAAGGTATTATGTCTCATTTATTGATGACCATAGTACATGGACTATTCTATACTTTATCAAGAGTAAGAATGAAGTGTTTGATTACTTCAAAAGAGCACATGTGGAGAAGCATATAAGTAGATCACTCAAGAAGCTTAGATTTGATGGAGGGGAAGAATACTTCTCCAAAGATTTCGATGAGTTCTTGCAGGATAAAGGTATCAAGAGGGAAGTGACTATTAGATATTCTCCTCAATTGAATGGTATTCTAGAGAGAATAAAGAAAAAAATTGGTTTGATAATCTAGAACAATGCTTACATAAAAGAGGTTGCTACAATATCTACGGGCAAAGGCATTTCAAGTGTTGTGTACCTTATCAATAAACTATCATCCAAATCACTCCAAGTTATGAATCCTTATGAAGCATGGTGTGGAAGAAAACCTAGTCTTGGACATTTTAAGGTGTTTGATTGTTTAGCTTATGTTCATGTGCCATCACAAATAAGAGGTAAGCTAGATGAAAGGGCAACAAAGGCATTATTTATTGGATATGATTCAACTGAGATGGATTACTGATTCTATAATCCTTCAACCGATAAATTCACTACAAGTAGGGATGTTGTGTTTGAAGAACACAGGTCTTGGTATGATGAAGACAAACAAAAGGTAACTCTACCATATGATCTTGATTATGATTTCCATCAACTAGGAAGCAAACATGATACACATGTCTATGATCCAAGAAGTGATACAGATGATGACCAAGATGAAAGGGAATGGAATTACAAGGTATGGAAGTCAAGAGGCAAAGAAAAAAATGCAAGAGTATGGAGAATGCTCCAAGGAAGCACCTAGAAGATCAACAAGGGAGAAAAGACAACTAGAAAGGTATGGATATGATTCCACATTTTTTACAAAACATTCAATCTACTTGCCAAAGGACTCAATTTTAGAAGAACCCTCAACCTATGAAGAGGCAAAGGAAACCCTAATTGAGAAAAGGCCATGAAAGAAGAAATAGATGCATTGAGGGAGATGGATACTTGGGAATTGATTCCAATGCCACCCAATCAAAAGATAATTTGTTGCAGATGGGTATATAAACTCAAAAGAAATTGAGATGGATCAATTTGTAGGTACAAGGCAAGTTTAGTTGCAAAAGGATGCTCACAAATGCATGTTATAGATTATGAGGAAACATTCTCACTAGTTGCAAAGATGAATACAATCAGAACATTGATAAGTGTAGCTACTGCAAGAAATTGGAGACTCCTCCAACTTGATGTGAAAAATGCATCCCTAAATTGTTGGATAAGTCAGGAGGTATACATGTCACAAACTCCAGGTTTTGAAAAACCTAATCATACAACTCATGTTTGCAGATAAGAAAGCATTGTATGAATTGAAACAAGCTCCTAGAGCTTGGAATTATAGGTTGGTTACATACCTTCAAGATCAAGGGTTTAAATGTAGCAACTCAGATCCTTCTTTATTCATCAAAAGGGATCACAATGAGATTGATTATCTATGTATGTGTACATATAGATGAAATTATTGTGACATGTGATGATGTGAATGTCATTCAAAGGATCAAGAGACACATGCAAGAGGAGTTCAAAATCAGTGACTTAGGTGAGGTCACATATTTCCTAGGTATGCAAGTGATTTATACAGATGAAGGGATGTATCTAACTTAGAGAAGATTTATTCAAGATCTACTTCAACAGTTCAAAATGGAAAACATCAAGCTTGCAAGTACACCTTTGGAATTGAACCATAAACTAATTATTTATGAAGGTGAGCAGATTGATGATCCTAAAGAGTATCAAAGCTTAGTTGGTAGCTTGATATATGCTACTCACACAAGAATAGATATACAATATAATGTGGGGTGCTTAGTCAGTTCATGCACTCACCTAGAAGACCACACATGGATGCTACAAAGAGATTACTCAAGTAACTCAAAGGGACACTTAATGAAGGTATCTTCTATCCTTACTATTCAAATTTGGATATCAAAATCTATTCAGACATAGATTGGGCAAGAGCAAAGGATGATAGAAGGAGTACCTATGGATACTTAGTATTTCTAGGCTCAAATCGATGTCATGGAAGAAGCAACCAATAGTTGCTTTATCTTCAATTGAAGCAGAATATAGAGTTCTAACTACTGCAATGCAAGAAGTAATATGGTTCATGGAGTCGTACTCAAATTTGGGACTTGTAAGTTCCAAACCTCACATACTTGGAGATAATATAAGTTCCATGCATCTAGCTTCAAATCCAATTTTCCATGCAAGGACAAAGCACATAGGGTTTCATTACCACTTTTTAAGGTAGCAAAGGAAATTGACATTTTATTTGTTCCTACTGAGAAGAAAATAGCAAATATGATGACAGAGGCACTTGATGGGATAAAGCTATGTAGATTTAAATCTATGGTAGGTATTCAACCTATCAAAGAATGAAGGCCTAAGCATACTTTAGTTTGAGGGGGAGTTGTTGAAACATCAAGACTTCATTATGGTTGAGGCGGAGATGATCTACATCAAAACCATCATTTGAATGATGCCACATATACATCTTGTAGAGTTTTATATAGCATTCATTTATTGTATTGAGAGTTTGATCATAAAATCACCTTTTTATGTTATTACCAAAGCATTTATCTTTGTAAAAGAGAAGAGTAAAAGACCAAAAATCCATGAGTTTGGAGTGGTTGAGATTGATTCTCAATCAATCAATCAAAAGGTAGATGTAACTCCAAGTTTCTCTTTTTCCTAGATTATAGGAAAAGATTCCAATCAATCTAAACTACCAAACCTACCTCTATTAGAATTTGAATTCATGAAGAAAAGGTGTCGCTAGATCCTTGAGAGTCTATATAATGACTCCAAATTATTTCTACATTAGAGAGTTGATGAATGGAAGCAATAAGCATATACTTTGGTCGTCTTTGGATTGCTCCTTCATTTCTCTGCACCTTCTTCCTTAGATTTAGTCAACTTGCAGAGGTTGTTGTTCTCTCCATAGATCTCCAAATTAAGTATTGAAGAATTCATTGGAAAGGTACCACTATCTAGTTTATGGATATAATTCTACAAGTCATTTGGTTAAGTAGATTAAGAAAAATCTCAATTTTACAGTGTTGGGGTCATCTTTTGCACATCCTTGAAAAATCGGGATGACATGCAATCAGTGTTAAGGTTATTGCTCCTTCATTGGTTGTTGTAAATTAGGTATTTTATGCATTTTAGCAAGATAACTGTATCTATGAAACTCCCTTAAGAGGAAGTTTTCCAATTCTAAATGTGTTGGCTTCTCTGAGTGTTTGCAGTCATAACTTCCATCCAAGAATAGAAAGATTTTGTGAGCTAGTCAAGGTGCAAGTTATCTGTTTTGCATCAACTTGTCCTTGTTGATGTTCCAAAGTAGCTATTGGGTTTTATTGCACTAATCACAAGCCTAAAATCTTGATTTTATATATTCAAAGAGCTACGGCTCATCCTATGCTGGTTTGTTGGACCATTTTCACCACTTGACAACTCTACTTCCAAGCCTCTCCAAGCTTCTCCAATTTCTTTCAAGATATGCTCAATAATCCACCCTCAAGTGACCACAAATGATCCATGGTGCTCTAAGTTATAAGGCCCCCATTATGAGGAGAAGCCATTTTGAGAGCTTGGACATTTTTGGAACCCTAACTTCCAAGTTAGATGAGGCTTATGTGTGATGGTTGACAGTAATAGATGCTCTTTCTGAGCCTAGCCATTAGGTTAGGTAGGGCATAAAATTCCAGGCCATTGGGTTTCCATTAAAGGCAAAAATAAAGGCCTTGTGGCACTACATGGTTTCCCTGTAAACCATTAATGGGGGGAGTGCAGAGGGGGGCTTGTGTGCCAAGATGGTAGGACTTTTGTTGAATTGTATATTTTGCCTACTATTTTGTATCTCTCGACTACATTTATCTCTACCAAGGCGACTTCAAAAAGAATGGCCCAGGTTGAGATTTATAAAGCATTGTGCATTAGTAAGCCCTTCATCTAGAGTCTATCTAGATTTCCATCTAAGTTGCACATTGGGAGCACATGGATGGAAGACACCATCATTGTAACTGCATTACACTTGGCAATCTGAGAACTTGAGTTGTCTATCTCTCAGTCTACATCTATCTTTGTGTACATTTTTCTCTCAACTTTGTCTATTGTTCTATTTTGTTGTGCTGTTATTTTCTTACATGGTATTAAAGCTCAGGAGGCTCTGAGTGATGCAGAAGCAAAAACATAGAGGTTGCAGAGGTTTCAATGAGAAAAACGAGAATATGTCAAGCAGTGTGTCATCATCTACAACTAAGAATCAAGGTGGTTCATCAACAAGAGTAGGTGGAACACAAACAAGAGAAACAATGATGTTGATCATCCCAACATTGCAAATACAACCACTAGCCTTCATGAAAGGTAACCTTGATGCTATGAACTACACTCTATGGAAGTTTAAAATCACTTCTATCCTTGATTCATATGAGCCATTGGAGATTGTTCTTGGGACTGATAATAAACCCCAAGAAACACTTGATCCAAATAATCTTGGTCAAATGATTCTTGTTGATGCTGATCTTCTACGTGCTTGGAAACATAAAAATGCAGATGCACTCTGTGCTCTAGTTACAAATACTACTTATAACGTTTTGAATCTCATTCAGCATATTACCAAGGTGTGTGAAGCATGGAACACATTGAGAAATCAATATGAAACTCATAGTCAGACATGGATTCAAAACTTGGAGAATCAACTAGCAGCAAAAAGGTTTGCTGATGGGGAGATCATTTGCATAAAGAATCTACAAGATTAGATGGCAGGAGTAGGTGTACAAAAGTTAAGTGAGGATCTAGCTCGTTGTTGTCTTCAAATCTATCCACCAAAGCTTGATGGTTTGGTAACTACTCTTAATACTCAAATCTGTTGGAGTTTAAGGTTTGCGAAAGCATGCGAATAGCACAAAGAAGAAGAAGAAGCTTGGAGCACAACACACAATACTGAATGTATTACCAAGAGAAAATATACAAAGATATATGACCCGTTAGGGTTATAGGCATATGTACAAGTCGGGAAAAAAAACCTCCTAAAGAGGGAAAAAGGTGCCTTGACGGTCCTAGTGTGTTCACACACATCACTACCTAAATATATCAACAAATCCGAGTTATAAAAATATGAAATGGTATTTACAATGGCTTTTAGTGATGAAAATCACTATTTTTATAGGGATTTCTTCTGAAAATTTGACATACACTTCTTGGAGCTCCCTATGTGCTCCTTCTTCTTGTGTTTCCACTTCTCTGATGTACTTATTATTCTTGTCCTTGACCTTGAGCTTCAACCCTCCCCCCCTCTCGAGTATGTCATCCCTGATAGACCCTTGTTGTAAGGGTTGTTCCATGTAGTGCTTTGAGAGCTAGTGTGCATCCTTTGTATGTGCTCTTTGTATTCCAGCAAGAATGTGTCTTTGTGAGTCTCCATTGATGACCGCTAGAGCTTCCAAAGATGATGTTCATAGTAGTCATGCCAAGTACTCAGAACCCATAATGAATGATGGGTAAGTGTGTTCGTGCCTGGGTTGAGGAAAATATATGCCTTGTGCACGGCCTTGTAGTGTAGCCCTATGCATGCTTACTTGGAAAATGCATTGTAAGAAGTATGGTGCAAAAATTGGGGGTCTTGAGCTAAGTGCTCAAGGGTATGCCGACAAAGAGGTTTCCTAATCTATCATGGTTATGGTGTTGCCAGAGTAAAGATACTTACCATGGTGAAGGGTCGATCGATGTTTATCTCTTTGTGTTGTACACCCGGCATTTGTGATGGAACATTGTCGATGAATGTCCGTGTTGATGGACCACTGATGAATTTTTTTGAGTGCTTGGCCCTGTCTCCTCTTTGCAAAGCAACATTTGTCAAATACTGAGAATTGAATTTCTTTATATTCCTTGACAAACAACATTGGGTAACTACACGAAGCTTAGTTTCACATATTCTCTTTAGCTCATCATAAGCAGGAGTCTTCTCACCCAGTATATAGACAAGGATTTTCAGGGTACCAAACTACCCCTTGCAGATATCTCCTTGGATGCTCTCGTACATACAGTAGTGAAGCATCGCTCAAGTTGTGGACCTTCAAGCTCTTCCCTCCTACCATGGTAAGGGGAAACAATAGTTGTGGATGTCATGTTCATGCCAAGTGCTTGAAATCTACCAGATAAGGGAGCAATAATATCATTCTACTAGCCGAGACACACTTCTATCAAAACTGATAAATGCCTAGTAATCAATGGTTCCACCTTCAACTAAGCATGACTCATTCATGTTCCATGAGCCAAACCTAGGAACAAGCTCTCTCTCTCTCTTGTCTTCTCTTCTCTCTTTTTTTTTAAAAGAGAGGAACAATGTCACCAAACAAGAAGACAGATGTTAGTATAGAAAAAATAATTGACATATGTCAATGTGCGCTTGTGCATGGGACTCTCAAATGTGTCTATGCACGGCCATGTAATGTGGCCCTATATTAATGCATACTTTGGAAATGCATGACCTGAATGGTGCAAAAGACAGGGTTGTGCAAGGAGCACATGGTTGTTGCTCGTCGAGGCTTTCGATGTTATTTGCGGATGTTAATGCCATCTTTCTTGGAGGTATCTATTGGACCTTGAGATGAAAACTGATCCTTCCTCCTTATAGGGATCCATTTGAGAATGGTCTTCGACTGTTTAGTGATCTCCTTTGGCTGCTCCATGTTTGGATGGTTTCTTGAGGCTTTGATCCTTTATGCTTGGCTCTTTGGTTCTGTGGGGCCTATCAGTGCTTTTGGCTTCCATACCCATACCATAGTTGTTGGTCTTCTGACTATTGCCGAAGAGGTGAGTCTATCCTCCTGTGGTCTCTGTGCTCGGTTCTTTCCCTTTTCTCTCCTTGGATTCTTGGTTGAGACCTTTTGCATGGTGGAGAGAATAGGCCTAGGTGCATGTAATAGTCCCTTTGGAACCCACATGTGTAATCTTCCTTGTTGAGCTGCAACTAATTTCGTAGGCACTCAAATTTGTCGCAGACCTTCTTGTTGAGCTGGTTGTGGTTGCTTGGTTCTGTTCTTCACATTGTTGGCTTGCATGGGTGGGAATTGTGTTGGCGAGGCTGGTGGTTGCTCTCCTTTGCATACCCAGATCTGCTTCATGCCGGGCACTCCTTTCTTCTTGAAATCCCGTTGTCTATTTGATATAGCAGTTGTCATGTATTGTTTCTCTTGCCAGTGTGGTTGAACTACTACAGATGGCTGAGACTTTGTACAAGAAGGGAGTCTCAACGGGTCTCTGACTCTTTTATTGGAGGTAGCATCCTTCTCCATCATAGAGCTTTGGACACATACAACTTCTTCTTCTCTAAGATTAGTCCTAAGAGAATGTGTGACACCATAATCTGTGAGCATGCAGTTTTCTAACTCTAGTGTAATGCATTGTTCATGTACCCAAACTTGAAGAAGTCAGCTTCTGAGGTTTAAGTTGACTACATGGTCAAAAATCCAATCTTGACCCAAGACAAGTGGTAATTTACAGTTTTGATACTTGTGAAAGGTTCTTCTTCTTTTTGGGTAAATACCTCTATGTCTTCTAGATAGTGCTCCTCTGAGTTAAAGCAACTATCCATCACAATGGATTCTAGATCATCGTCATTCTCTTCCTCTTCTATGACATCACTAGGGTCACATTCTTCTAGCAAGGGCTGACACATGAACACAGAAATATCATAACCCTCCTTATCACAATGAGGCGTCCATTGTTCTTCATTGACTGCAATGTCCATGGTAGCTAAGATTTCTGGCCAGCCATGAGGCTCAAATTCCTCATCTGGAAAGATCATCGGTGTGTAGGCTGGGTCTTTAACTGGTTTATCTCCTTGAGAAGTTCCTTCTTCTCTCGCTTTTAGACGCTTTTCCTCTTCCTCTATGACCTTGCACATCCACAAGTGAGTATCTTCATGCAACCATGATGGATCAGGTGAACTTCCAGAATGCACAGAGATAGAATCTTCTTTTGCTTTGTGGATAGGATTCCACTGTAGGGGTGGTACATCTCTGAAGGTGTAATCCTTCAAATTGACCTTCGTGGTGACCCCTAAGTGCTGTAAGTACAAGGAGTTGGTTCCCCAATCATGTACTATTTGCAATTGTCGTAGGAAGGGTCTTCCTAGGATCATCTCATAGACATTATTTTTCTCAAAGTCACGTATAGCAAATGTATGTTCAAACTCTACACCACAGGTGGTTAGAGTTATCCCTTCTAGCAATCCTAGAGGTCTTTCAAAATGACCGTCAACCATTTGAAGCTTCATTCGAGTTGGTCTTAATGTGGGTTTGCCCCATCGCTTCCACAAGGAGGTGGTTGCAATAGCAACACCATCACCTGAATCTATGATTGCTTTGGTTGTGTAACCTTGGTAGGTGATTGGAAGATAAGTATTACCTTCTTCACCCTCACACATGTCCCCTATTTTGTCTAGAAGTGTCTCTCGTACTTTCTGTTTAGAGCTTGTTTTTTGCATATTGGAATCGAGTTCTGGAACCTGATCCTTCACATGATTCCATAGCTCAGGTTTTGCTTTGAGTAGCTCTTCTACAGTGAGATGACACTGAACCTCAGTGTTCTTCATGACATCAGTGTTCCTTGGAACTACTCAGTCTTCATGTCTTACCAGTATCATGGGAGCTCTGATCTAAAGAGATTCAGATTCCCATGGGCCTGTGAATTGAGGCAACTCTTGTAAAGAATTAGATTCAAAATCTAATCTTTCATCTTCTTGTTGCTCTGTTTTGTCTCCATAGATAGACAGAATGTCTTGGGGAAATTGATCATGAAGATCATCAATCTCCGGAATAGGAGGGGGATTACCCTTCTCCTTGGCCCATTTCTCTTCTTGTATTTCCCGCAAGAACTCTTGAGAGTACTGTTGAATTGAAGGAGGTATTCCAGCATCCGTGGAATTAGGAACATAAGCTCCCATTGGTGGTGAGCTTCCTCTCTCAATAGTTGGTTGAGCCTATGGAGGTAAAGAAACTTGCGGTTTGTTTACCAACTGCTCTAATATTTCTAGTAAGCCTTGGAAATGCAAATCCGGTTTGACGGAGTTTGTCTAATTGAACTTTTGACTAGTCTCGAGCATAGCTTGAGCTTGTTCTACCATTTTCATGCACACTTTCATCCGTTTAATGTCTAAATTTGCTCTAGGGTAGCTCTTGTCTAGGTTTGCAGCTGTTGGACCTTCTTGAAGTCGAGCTTGGTAGGCCTTGAACATCATGTCCAAGCCTTTTGGGGTTGGATCTGCAAGAACAGACCCTGGTTGTGGTCGTCTATTTACAATGGGTGGTGGGGCAGGATGAGGTGGAGTGGATGGAGTTTCGGCATGTGAGGGACTTTGAGATGCAATGTCTTCTATCTTTGTTTTCGCTTCTTTCAAGCTTTCTTCTAGTTCAGATAACTTTCTATTCCACTTGCACTTGGCCTTCTCTCTAGTATCCTTCGATGTTCTTGTTCTTCTCTTACTGGGCTCTCTTGATTCACTTGACTCTGATTGTTCAGCTAGCTTATCCTGTTTTAAGGCTTATGCCCTAGTAACTGCCTGTATAGGAGCCACATTACTGCTACTAACTCTTGAATCCACCACTAAGCCTACCACATTAATGGGTGTAACCTTGGGCGCACTAGAGGGGTTTCTTGGACAATCTCTGGGGAGATGGTCTTTGCCACACTCAGGACAAAAAGCTTGTATTGTGATAGCCTGTCCTTGACTCGGAGATGATGGATGGGGACATTCACGAATGAAATGATCACCTTGGCATCTAAAACATGGTCCTCTAGGGGCTTGTGGTCTTACTTGTCTCGATTGGGGCCTAGGGTTAGGATTTGTGTACATGACATTGGAGTATTCTGGCTCCCAATTTTGTTCCATAGGTGGTGCCATTATTGATACAAGTAAATCTCCCTATGCTCAGGTGACTCTGTGTAATAAGCATGCTGACTACCTTCAGGGGAGTGTGCAGAAAATCATGAAAAAACACAGGCGCTTGCTCTCCCTTGCACCTCCTAACTCCTTCTCACACAATAATGCATGAAAAATGGTGAAAATGAACTAAAAAACAAGAAATTTCTATGAAGATGAAGAAGAAAAATCAGAAAATGAACAGAATTGATAGTTTTTTTACCTTCCAACATCGCAAATCTACAATCTTACCATCACAAGGCTCGTCCTCGAAGCTCTCTCCCTGGCAACAGTGCCAAACTTTGGTGTAGCTCTAGCATAAGCACCACCTCCTTTACTTGTCAATCCGCGGAGATGTGAGGATCGGTATGAAGACCATGAGCGAGTGAAGGCACAAGTGTGTGAGTGAAAGCACACAAACATGCACACACATACACACACACGTGCACAAGGTAAGATCAAAGAGAGGAACAATGGAAAGCTTTCTATTACCAAAGTGTACTCTTACAGAAGCTCTATTCTCTAACAAGTTAACCCAAAAATGAGCTCTCTAGCTCTTTTTATAGTTTTTTGAATAGTTTTGGCCCTGTCCATACCTAATGTTCGGCCTAGTTAAAATTTAGGTTCCAGGGCTTATTTGAGGGCTCAAACGAAGTCTAAAAATTATGAAAATTGGTAGGATGATACTTCTAATACTCCTCAAGCTTGAGGACTCCTTGGCGTGAACAAAATGGAGTTATAAAAATATGAAATGGTATTAACAATGGCTTAGTGATGAAAATCACTATTTTTATAGGGATTTCTTCTGAAAATTTGACATACACTTCTTGGAGCTCCCTATGTGCTCCTTCTTCTTCTGTTTCCACTTCTCTGATGTACTTATTATGCTTGTCCTTGACCTTGAGCTTCAAAAATCACTACCTAAATATATCAACAAAATCAAACCTCAAACAATAGCATTTGAAGAATTCAATGCCTTAGTCATGGAGGAGGAGTTGCAGCTTAAGGCAAAGAGTGTGGCAACAAAGGATGAAGGGCTTTGGTGTGCAAAACAAGAGGAGAAAGGAGGAGAGAGAGAGAGAGAGAGAGAGAGAGAGAGAGAGAGAGAGAGAGAGAGAGAGAGAGAGAGAGAGAAGAGAAGAGAAGAGAAGAGATGTGCACAGATGCATGGGAGCCTTGAAACCCACATAATGATCTCCGTTGAGGCAATGCTCTATAAATGATGAATATATATGAACATGGGGGTAATGTCACATGACCCTTACATCCCCAACAATCTCCCACTTAAGGGTCAATGTGACCATAAGTGGAAAAATATACAAAGAATGATGTAGGACTATACAATAATGTACATGAAGAGTTTGGATGTCAACCACATAGATCAGCCTACACTAATTGCCTCAAATAAGGTGTATCCATGCACCTCAAACTGCTCTAGACTCATATCGATAAGAGTCGAGCTCACATATGACTGATGCAAGAACTGATGAAGTTCCTGCAAAGTTGCCACTCACTCTATGCCTATGTCAATCATCGAATGACTGACAAATCCAAGTGCAAATGCTCCAATAGTAATTGCAATGTTTGGTATCGAGCATAACAACTTGTACATCAGACTCCCAAATGCTGATAAAACCTGTGCTATCCTGGCTAACCTAAGCATGTCAGCCATGCCTATATCCAAGGCATCCAAAGAACCATCATCAAGACCAACATGTCATGACATATCTGTATCAACATTTGGCATGAGCGAATCCAAGAATGCAAGAACTGTTGAAGCTCCTGCAAAAATTCCACTCGCTCTATGCTTGTGTCAATCATCGGATGACTGACAAATCCAAATAGTAATTGCAATATCTGGTCTCAAGCATAACAACTCATACATCAGACTCCCAAATGCTGACAAAACCTATGCTATCCTGGCTAACCTAAGCATGTTAGCCATAGCTATATCCAAGGCATCCAAAGCACCATCATCAAGAGCATGTCTTGAGATATCTGTATCAACATCTGACATGAGTGAATCCAAGAATGACTACATGATCACTGACCCATCAACATCTAAATCAATCATCCTATTAACCAAGGATGTATCTATCTCTGCATCTCGAGAGCTAAATTGCTCTATCACACACTGTGTACCATGAGAGCAATCCTGCTCTACCACACCAAGTGTATCATCATGCTCCACATGAGCTGATTGCACAACGTCAACACCAAGATCAAACTGATGATCACACTCTAACTGAGTATCATCATAATGCTCTAGATGAGCATCCACATCATGCTCTAAAGCATCCAAGTTATCATCTGAAGTATGCTCCATAATAGCATCCATTTGATCAAATCAATCATGCTCTCCACAAGCACCATGAGCATCCAAAACATGCTCTATACATGCATCCATCAAAGCATCTAAATCCTGCCATACATGTGCATCATGAATATCAATAGACCTATGTGTAGGTAGACAAAGTGAGACATGACGAGTCTCACGCTGCACATAAGGCTGAACTTCCACTAAGACGAGACTGTCTCTCACATGAAGTACCTATACTGGATACCTGTGCCGAACTTAGCACCTCTGGAAAGCATAAGATACCCCAATTCCAACTAAAAATGATGCTCACCAAGGAATGCATAACATCTGCTCTCCTGTAATGGGATAACTGAAATCAATCTCATAGGGAATAAAGGCACATAACGTACATGTCTAAGTGATGCACAAGGTAGCATAAGGCATACATCTCTTGCACCCTCAGTGTCATATGCCGTAACATCACGCATGTGCACACATCCACAACTCTCACCTAAGGATCGACAAAAGCACTCACAACGTGGAGTAATATGAAAACTGGCTAATGCATCAAGCAACCAAGCCATATGTATGCTATACAATGAATAAGACTCCCTTTTGCTCAAGGGAGTATCCAATGAAGACACACCTTTCTACTTTTGGATCAAGCTTTGTCCTCAATTCATCTGGAACATGTACATATGCAATACAATAAAAAATTTTCAGATGTGATAAGTTCGGCTTTTTACCTGTAACCTTCTCTTCAGGTGTAACTTGATGTACAACAACAATCGGAGTTCTGTTCATGACGTATGCAGCAGTATGACCAGCTTCTGCCCAATAACAATGAGGCATATTCTTCTCAGCCATCAAGGCTCTTGCTATTTCTTCAATATGTCTATTTTTGCGTTCAACAACACCATTATGTTGTGGTGTGTACCTACATGAAAATTGACGTCAAATTCCATGACTTTTTAGAAAATTGTTGAACTCATTTGACATGTATTCACCTCCTCCATCATATCTTAATGTCTGAATATACTTCCCAGTCTACTTTTCCACCATAGCTTTAAAATTATAAAAGTGAGTGAATACCTCACTCTTCTCTTTCATGAAATAGACCCAAACTTTCCATGTATGATCATCAATGAAAGTTACATAAAACCTGCAACCACCCATAGATGTGGTCTTTGCAAGACCCCAAACATCTGTATGTACTATTTCTAGCACATTCTCACTAACATGCTTGTCATGCGGAAACAATGATCTTGACTGTTTACCAAATTGACATGTTGCACATACCTTTTGCATCTCTGCAACCTTGAAATTTGGTAGTCCATGGACAATCTCCTTTGATTGCATCAATTTCAGCCTTTGCAAGTATGTCCAATCCGTTTGTACCACATCTCTATATCAGTAATAACTCCTGCACCTTTTGCAAACATGGTTGCATTCATTTTAGGAATTTTCACATTTAAGGTGAACATCCTACCCACTTTGTTTCCTTTGGCAATCAATCTTCCATCCCATTTGTATTCTTCTACATATAATCCATCAGCATTGAACTAGAGTTGTGATCCCTACTCAACTATTTTTCCAACAGAAACCAAATTTTTTGTTATGTTTGGAACATGCAGCACATCAGCAAGATGTTTGAGCTTCCCGTCCTCCATAGACAATGCTATGTTTCCTGTATGCTCGATAGGGTGCGATGTGTTATCAACTGTTTCAACATATCCAGTGACTGGCAATTTTTGCAAACTACTAAACCATTCCACATGATTGGTCATGTGATTTGAAGCACTTGAATCAACGTACCAAACATTATCATTCGATTTTGAAACACCAGCAGACATCATATTCATCATGTGATGTTGAATCATGAATAACTTCTCAGAATCATCTGCACTTGTGGATGCATAGTTGTTTTGTTGCCTTCTGTTATTTTGATTCTTCAACCTGCAATCACGTTCAAAGTGTCCAGGTTTACCACAATTCCAGCATCCTTTACTATCATTAGTTGAATCATTTCTTTGGAAATTTCTGTGACCTCTTTGGCTCCCCTTACCTCAAAACTCTCCTCTTCCTCCTGCATGATTCTGTTGTTGACCTTGGTCTTGGTTATGGTTTCCTCTTCCAGTTCTAAAACCTCTAGCTCTGCCTCTTCCTCTGCCAGAGTAGAATACCTGCTCAGAACTGGGCTTTCCTCGGGAGTTTGAATCCTCACCAAGATTCTTTTCTTCAATAATCAACATAGATACCAAATCAGCAAAATTTGGAATATTTCCCCTGGTCTGTATAGAAGTTTTGAGCTGCTTATATGCAGCTCCTAAACCATGAAGGCATACTTCCACCTTATCATCATCATCTACATTCACTCCAATAGATGCAAGTGACTCACATATGCTTTTGATTTTCAAGGTGTAGTCACTTACCGACATGCTCTTTTTCTCCAAGGTATATGAGTTGCAATTTCCGTGCCTTTGTATTGGTCTCATACAATGTGATCAAACTGTTCCAAGCCTCTTTCGGAGTCTTGGCATCTTGTATGTGCCCAATCATGCTATCTTGTATGCTAACAGATAGCCAATACATTACCTTTTGTGCTCCTTGATTCCATTCCTCATATGCTCTTAACTATTATGCAGTCCGATTCCTCTCTGGTAACTGTGGAGCATTTTCGTTCTCTCCTTCGATGTACTTCCAGTAGCCTTTTCCCATTAGGAAATTCATCATCCTGAATCTCCAAGCATGGAAGTTGTTTTTGTCTAGCTTATTGCTCATAAACTGACTCATTCCATTTGCGTTTGCCATTTTTGCAGCAATTCACAACAGTGCAAAACACTACAAGCAACACTTCTACTTGAACACTATCACACTATGACGTGACAGTTCGATCTCAAAGAAACATAGTTTTCGTGTATCAATAGTACACAGAATCACTTGAAATTCTGGATCTGGAATATATGAGTGTTGTCAAACACAATGCAAGTTACAGTTTCTGAAATTGATCTGGTTTTTCTATGGGCCCCACCTTGCAGGCCACAAACGGACGTCGAGATGACTCCGAAGGTTTTGTAGCAAATGGAGGTCGTTTGTGAATCACATTTTCTCCACACCTTGCTGCGTGCTCTTCATCGTCTCCTTCTCCATGAGCTCTTTACAACCACGTTGGCCCTAATACCATGTCACGAGGAAGGAGATAAGGAAGAGAGCTCACACACACACTCTCACAATCAAAGAGAAGCACACACTCAGATTGAGACAAGGAAGAGAATGATCTTCTTCTTCTTCTATTACATAAAAAGGAATGTACAAGAAATTACATAAAACAAGAATACAACAAGTGCAATATATAAAGACCAGTACATAAGGAAAAACCTAATGTTCATGAATGAGTGAGCTGGCAAGAAACAAATGTGTCATCACTCTTGATAGATAAATCTAATAAAGCTCAATGAAGTGTCCTTGACATATACCGGCGTGACCACTATACATGTAAGAGAAATGAAAAAGTGATACGTGTCATCCTGGATCATCACATGATGAGCTTGATATCTCAACATAGGGCACACTAGAATAACTAGAGCTGAGATGGAGGAAAAGAATGTGATCCTATGTGTTTCTCCATCTAAGAAACCACTGGATTTCATGGTTCAAGAGGGTGTAAAAGTGGATTATTTTCCAGATGCAATGAGGATATTCAATCCCAACATAAATTTCAAAGTACTTTTGGAGAAAACAAAAACCTTTCTAAGGGATGAGTGGGAGAGCTTCCTGGGTCTGGTCAATGGAAAGGAGCTTAATGTTTCTGGAAAAGCCTATATCCATCCACACATCTTTGAAAAGATTCCATTGGATAGGGCAAAAATCACTAGAAAGTGCAAAAGTATATCCCCTTTGCCAGGAAAGCTAGATGTATGCCCAGAGCATGAAAAGGACTACTCTTTGCTCTCCTTGAGCATTGGCTTCTTGATATGGCTTGATCACATGTCAAATGACAAGGAGGAAGAATGTGTTCATCTTGAAGAGAAAGAGCCATTCCTTGAGCTAGCACTTGAGGGAAGCTCAAAAATTATGAAAGGTGTCATGGAGATTGTTGAAGAGATCAATCTCCAAGCAGAAGAAGAGCCAGGTCAATAATTTTGATGTTGCTACTTTTAAAGCAGAGACTACAATAAGGGAGCCAACTGAAGATGTGAAAGCTTTTGAGAAGTCCCTTCTTCTCCCAAATTTACCATTTTATTTCATCTCTGGAAAGGAATTTATTCCACTCTTTTACATTCAGGAGCTCTTCAACCTAAGGGAAGACTACTGCCTTGCTGCTATCACTGAGTCAGAGGAAGTTGCAAGGAGATTTATCAATGAGAAGGGAGAAAGAAAAGAATAATTTCTACATCTGGATTCAGCATTATCAAATGAAGAATTCCAAGATTCATTATAATCTCTTTCAAGCTGCTTTGAAAGAGCAATTTCAAAGAAGCCAACACTTGCTAATGAAGACTTTGATCAGCATCAGAAGGATCTTGGTATATACTCATTTGGGCGTGGCTATTCATTTTTGGACGTTGCTGAGGACAAAGGAACCATATCTATTGATTCAAAAGAGCTCATTAAGGAGGAAGATGAGGTAAAGGTATGTAAAACAAAGTTGTGTTAGAGGTGACCGATTCAAGCGATAAGGGTCATCGGAGAATATCCGATGAGTCTGATCATTTGGATCGGTCGTGTCTATGAATTGGATGTAGGATTGATACTAAACATCTAGTTAAGCGTAAAAATACTATTTTCAACATTTATTATATGTTTGTATAATGTTTAGGGTGAATAATTGAACACAATCGATGCAAGCGATTTGGCCCATTTGATATTCTCTGATGACCCTAATGGCTTGAATCGGTCGTCTCTATGAGTTGCATGTAGCATTGATAATAAACATCTAATTGTGTGTAAAAATACTACTTTCATCATTAGTTATATATTTGTATAAATTTTTAGGGTGAATAATTGAGCACGATCGATGCAAGCGATCTGGCCCATCCGATATTCTCTGATGATCCTAATCGCTTGAGTCGGTCATGTCTCATTTATGCTTTGCTTCTGCTTCTGTTTCCAATTATTTCTATGACTTTAAAAATTTTCTTTGGCTTCTTCTGACCTAGGTTTTTTATTTTTTCCACAGTTGTCATTATTGGATGAAGACAACTATCTTGGTTGGGGGAAGGGAACAAGGAAAACCATAGAGGACAAAGGAAAGACAAAGGTGGATATTCATTTAGTGATCCATTATCTTCCAAACTTGAACCTAGAATTATTTTGTGTTATTCATAAGCACTATAGTGAAGAGCCAGATTTTGCACTATTCTCCTTGAGGACTCTTTCAAGATACATGGGTTATACTTCAATACCCTTTAATGCATACAGAGTTTTGCTACTTGAAAGAACAACTGCATTTAGAATTTTTGGATATGCCCTAGGATTCAATGCTTCGAGGGTAGGCTACTTCCTTTGTTACTCAAGCTATGCAATGGCTGCAGGGGTCTCAGATGTTAAAAGTATTGTTGGCTGCACGAGAAAAGAGTACCTCAGATACAGAGGAGATTTGCCAAAGCCAAGCTCTACATAGATACACAAGGAGGATTAAATATAGTTCTTTTCAAAGCTTTACTCATGAAATGTACATAGATACACATATTTATTGCCCAAAGATATACAAGATATTGCAAATATGAAGCATGTAACCTTTTTTTGTGTAATTGATCCATGTCCTCATATTAATCCTTATTGATCCATGATCTATTTTTCTCTTTTGCATGAGCTCTTTTGTAATCGTCTTCTCAAGAATCAATCAAAAAGCTCTTTGATGGAAGATTTGCCAATTTCAAGCTCATTCAGAAGATTCAAAAAAGACATTTCATTTCAAAGCTTATTATATCATGAAATGTACATACATAGACATTTTTATTTAAATTCTCAAAGAAATAAAAGACATTGCAAATATTATGGCTTCCTTTGGAATGTAATCTTTTCCATTTTGTGATATTGATCCATGATGTTTTTGTCTGGACATAGTCCTAATCTTTTGATGATAATATTTGGCATGAGCTCCTTTGTAATTATCTTCTAAAGAACCAATAAAAAAGCTCTTTGAAGGCATTACTTTTTGTTACTCCTTCTCCTTTCCTTGTGCACCTAAAGAAGCCTATCCTTGCTTGATAATGAGATTTTTCCATGCCTTGGGTGTTCCATATGGCAAGTGTGTCCTTTTTTGCAAAGAATGCACCATGCACAAGAAGAATATGCTGGAAGAACAAAAGAGTTTCATCAGATGTTTATTTCAATTAAAGAAAAATAAATTGAGTAAATTATCTTTGAAACTCACCAAGTAGTATGTTATGTCTTTGGCACTCCATGCCTCTATGATGGTTTCTATAAGCTGTATGGTCACCTTTCTGAAATCTGTCACATAGCTATTTGATGTTACCTGCTGCCTCATGATCTTTAAAAAATTATCTAGTTTGACCTACACCTCCATTCTCTTTTTTGCTATTTCTGGTTTGCTTTTTACATTAGTTGTGAACTCACAAAATTTTTTCCAGCAATTCCACATGGCATTTAGTTGTTTGTCATCATGGTTGCTGAAGAATCTCCTTGCTTTTGCACCTCCCATTGAGACATCCTGTAGTACATTATGTGCATTTTGTGAAAGCTTTGGATCTTTTCTTAGATGAACATCACCATCATGAAATCCCATTTCTGAAATTAGAGATTCACATTTTTTTATGCACTCATATGAAAGAGTTGTAGGCTTTATAGAATATGCATAATCCAAGTGGAGACGGACCAACTTGTCAATGATCCTTAACTCTGCATGTAGTGTACATATGTGTACATTTGGCAATGCTATTGGAAGTATGGGATCCAAAATCATGGCAGATGATGAGTAGTTATGAAGAATAATATTTTGTCTGGAAGGAGCCTTTTCAGCCTCAGCTCTAGCAATCCATCCTCTTGTGCCTGGACTTTGCATGCAGTACAAGCACGGGTACTTAGAATTTGCTCCCCCACTTATACCAAACATGCATTTGAGCGTCTTTAGGTCTCCACTCAAATGCCACTCAACTTTAAAGTCTTCGTAGTCTTTGACATTCAACAATTCTCCTGCATGATGCCTCTGAACAACATTTGGAATATTTGTCTTTGAGAATAACCATTTAAGTGTTTTATGGCTCTCAGATGGAACTTGAGCACAACCAACCCACCATAACTCCATTTTTTATTGTACTTTGAGAGATGGAGTATCCAATTTCCCAAGGCTATAGTCCAAAGCTCTACTCATCAATGCAATGCTTATTCTCTCCATCTTTTGATGTTTTTTAAGTTCAGCTTCATCAAGTTTGATTACAAATTTTAAATGCATCGTAAGTGAAATGTAGCTTTTGTTTTCCTACTTCGTAAGGCATGTTACCGTGAATATGCTTATATTCACCAAATAATGATGTGATCTTTTTATTCAAACAGAGCCGAAACTTTCCTACATGATGGGGTCTAGGCAATCCAAAGCTTTTAACTTTGTTAAATTTTAAAAATTCACACCAAACTTTTGAAATTGCTCTATAACCTTTCCTACTCACTCCAACACCATCACAAATCTCCTGAATTTGAGATGGCTCTAATAGAAAGTTCATGTCTGTCATGAGTTTTTGGAAAACAAAGCGTTTCAAGCATATATTTTCTTCCAGTTTCAATAGTTTTAAAACATCATTTTGACTCATAATTTCATTACAAAAATGTACGTGCTCAAAATTCTTCAACATATTAAAACCTAACACATTTGTTACATGATCTCTTACAATTTCATTTTTTTCTTCTTTTGGCTAGATTTTTCAGTCAAATCTAGAAAAGTTGTCCGCATTCTCAAACCTATGGGAGTTTCTTTCATTCTTTTGAAAGATTCTAACTGAGAAGATAAAGTGGATAATTTGTATTCTAACTCCCTCGTATGTAAATCCCTCTGATGTAGTTTGTTTTGTAAATAGTTTATGTATTATACATAGTTCCTTGAAATCTCCCAGAGCCTTGAACAATAGCCTCATAAACCATCCTCACCATCTCCTACAAATCTAATCAGATCCTGAAGATTATGAAAATTATTGGAGTTAGACGTTTGCGGAAGCACGTGAACAGCACAAGGAAGAAGAAGAAGCTTGGAGCACAACACACAAGACTGAATGTATTACTAGAGAATTTACAAAGATAAGTAGCCCGTTAGGGCAATAGGCGTATATACAAGACGGGGGAAAAAAACATCCTAAAGAGGGAAAAAAGTGCCCCGGCAGTCCTAGAGTGTTCACACACATCACTACCTAAATATATCAACAAATCCCCCCTGGGAGTGATGCGGTGAACAAGGAGCTGGCACTCATGTATAAGGAAGTGCCAAGCTATGTGGAAATCACTCCACGAAAGGAAATAAGCCCAAAGCTTTGCGGAAAGCTTCAAACTTCTCCCTAGGCAGAGCCTTCATGAAAAGGTCTGCAATGTTCTCCTGCGTGGGCACATACTCTCCAGTCTGAGTCAGAAAAAGCATGCAAATTTGGAGGTAGTGATCCCCCCTTGGGATAAAATAACCCAAGTAACCGAGTACCACTCAAGTAGCGAAAGATGCGCTTAACCGCCTGCCAGTGCTTGACACCTGGGCAATGCATAAACCTGCTCATCTGTGAGACAACAAACTGAATATCTGGCCGATTAATGCATAAGTAAATCAAGCATCCAACAGCCTGCTGATAGAGGACAACATCAAATGCATCTCCAGCATCATGAAGACTCAATTGTAAACCTGTCTCCATAGGAGTGGCAAAAGGCTTACAGTCTTCAAGGCCAAAACGCTGTAATAATGTGTCAATATATTTCGTTTGACACAAAGCCAATCCACCATCAACTTGCATAAACTGAATGCCCAAATAGTGATGCAAATGCCCCAAATTAGACATCTCAAATGAGGCATGCAAATCAGCCTTAAAATCAGCAATATGCTTCTCAATGGGACCAGTGAGCAGCATGTTATCAACATAGACAACAATGATGAGAAGCACATAATTAACACGCTTAACATATAAGGTGCTCTCAGTTGGACTGTTCACAAAACCATGTGCAATCAGATAGGCATGTATCTTCTCATACCAAGCACGTGGTGCTTGCTTTAGACCATATAATGCCTTCTTTAACTTGCACACCTGGTTTTCATGCCCTTTCTGCACAAAACCACGGGGCTGAAAAACATACACTTCTTCATGCAAGTCACCATTCAGAAATGCAGTTTTAATGTCCAACTGATGTACATTCCAACCATGATAGGTTGTAAGTGCACAGATGCTCCGAACAGTAGTCATACGACATGTGGGTGCAAAGGTCTCATCAAAATCAATGCCTCTTTCATGTGCATAACCCTTTGCAACAAGCCTAGCCTTATACCTGTCAACTGTACCATCAGGTTTATGCTTCAGCTTGTATACCCACTTAGTACCAATGGCTTTCTTGCCAGGAGGCAAGTCACATAAAGACCAAGTACCATTCTTCATTATAGCATCATATTCAGATTGCATAGCAGGCATCAAATTTTTTGAATTTTGTGCTTCATCAAAAGAAACAGGATCATTCTCATCACAGAGACTAGATGCAGCCATAGCATAGCAATCTGATGCAAAGGAGGCACTATGAGAGCCTGAACGAGTACAATATGACAAAGGTGCATCTAATTTGCTGTCACGCAAAGTCTGCACCAGCCATTTTGGCATAGTTTTTGCCTCCTCAATATCAGCTCTCTCATCAACAAGTGCATCATGTAAATATGCATCAGAAATGGGATGATCTGCATCATTACATGAAACCTGCAAAGGCTGAGAAGTTGCCTCATTAAGAGCAGCAGTAGACTGTCCACCTGTAAAAAGAGGCATCAAAGTATCATACATGTCTTTGGAGCTAACAGATGTCTCCTTAGTACATGAAAGCAATAACTGAATAGCATCTTCCACAAAAACAACATCACGGCTAACCAGAATGCGTTTAGTCTGTGGATGATACAAATGATAGCCTTTACTTTCAGAACAGTACCCAACAAAAATACATTTTACTGCCTTATCATCTAATTTTCTGCGATGTTGTTCAGGCACTAGTGCATGTGCCAAACAACCAAAAACCCGCAGATGAGCAACAGATGGCTTGCGATCATGCCAAGCCTCATATGGAGTGATAGACTACAGTGCTTTAGTGGGACACCTATTAAGTACATATGCTGCACACATGACAACCTCAAGCCAGAAATATGTGTTAAAGCCTGACTCTTGACCATACACCTCGCCATCTCCATGAGTGACCTGTTCTTCCGTTCAGCAACTCCATTCTGTTGAGGTGTATACGGCATTGTACACTAGTGTTTTATCCCACGTTCAACCAGAAATGCATTAAAATCAAAAGACATATATTCCCCCCCGATCAGAATGGAGGGTGCCCATTTTACATCCTGATAGATTTTCAGCCAAAACCAAAAACTGTTTGAAGCACAAAAACACTTTGGACTTTGCCTTCAATGGATATACCCATGCATGCTTGGAAAAATCATCAATGAAAGTCACGAAGTAAAGATAGTTTCCAAAAGAAGGTGTCTGCATAGGACCACAGACATCACTATGTACAAGCTACAAATTTTGTGTAGCCCGAACTGAACCATCTTTTGGAAAGGAGGAACGTTGCATTTTGCCCAAAATACAGCCTTCACATACATGTTTTCCAGGTGCCTCAAGCTTGGGCAAAGAAGACACCATATCAGATTTTTGCAAGCATAGCAAACTAGCAAAATTCAGATGACCAAAGCGTGCATGCGAAAGCTTTGCATCTAACATAGCCTGAGAATCATGAACTGCACATGCCAAATCATTCACAGATCTTTCATAGTATGTGAGCTTATACAACCAACGACATAAAATGCCAGAAGCAATAATAACATCGCCATTTGACAGATCATGAACTATACATCTGTCATCAACAAATCACAACCAAGATAATCTTGGCTAATGCAGAAACTGATAACAGATTCTTCTTGATCCCTGGCACAAATAAAGCACTTGACAAGGTGAAAGAACTACCATCAGCAGTAGTCAGAATGATCTTATGAACTCCCATAATAGGATAAGAGGAGTTGTTGGTGCATGTGACAGTATTCCCTGTAGGGGCAGGCTCGAGTGAAGAGAAGAAACTGCGCTTCGAGGTAATATGTTTGGTCGCCCCACTATCAAAGTACCAAACCTCTGAGTCCACTACAGACATGCACTGCTCATGAGAAGATGGGTCAAAACTACAAACAGTAGTAAACGCCCATTCTTCTTCCTACACAAGATTAGCAGACTCTATTTTTGGTGTAGAGGCTTCTGCAACAACCATTCCAGCCTCCTTTTTCTTTGCCTCTTTTGCAGCCAGTTTTGGACAATTCTTTATGATATGATCATTCCCTTTACAGTACTTGCAAAACAATTTCTGCTTTTTTGATTTCTTCTCATCTTTATCCTGGTTCTTCAAATGTGCAGCATTTGCAGATTTCTGCTTACTAGTAGAAGAGCTCCATTTTCCTTTGCCCTTCTGACTAGCCAGGAAAGCTTGATCTACAACACGCATAATGGACCTATTCTGCCTGGACTAATCTTCTTGTAACAGAACAGAGACTAACTCCTCAAATGACAAGGCATTTGGATTGCCTTTCATCATCAATCGAAGAGTAGAAGCAAAACTCTGATATGAATCAGGAAGACCATTCAGAACGGTCTGCACAAGTGAGCTATCTGGTATAACCTCATCAACAGAAATCAACTGTTCCTTCAAGTCTTTGATCTTTGTTAGAAAACTGTCCATAGAATCACCTTCATTCATGTGCTCACTCTCCAACTGTTTTTGGAGGTAAGCATCACGAGCTTCATTCCTAGCCTGGTACAATGTGGTAAGTGTACCCCAAGCATCCTTTGCTGTCCTACAAGAGCGAATGTGAGGAATAATAGCATGTTTGACAGACAAAGCTATCAATGCATGTGCTTGAGCATCTCTGCCATCCCAACGAATTCGCTCTGCAGTAGGTGCAACAAAAATAGCAGCACGAATAGGAATCTACAAAATATCATCTTTGACACCATCTCCATCAGCTTCAGCACCTGTATTTGCAGTACTTGTAGTCGTAGGTGTAACATGACGTCTTTCAACACCCTGCACAATGTTCCACAGTCCTTTTGCAACCAATACATGTCGCATCATATAAGCCCATAATGGGTAGTTGGTACCATCCAACTTATCCTCAATAGCCAACATACGGAATACATCACTGCTTTTAGCCATGGCCGGTGAATAAAATAGCTTGATGCAGAAAATTGACTGTATCTCAAAAAGTTAAACGAAATTGCCCAGATGAATTCTGCTAAACCTATAGCAGACTTTGAGACGCTTATACTGGCAAATCGAAACAAGTATATACCTTTGGCACAAAAAGACGAAATAACCTGCACAAGCGCTGCGATAGTGCATTCAGAGGCCAAAACGAGCTCAAATCGCGATTTTGGCGAAGATGTTTTGATCTCTAAAACACCTTGAGTATGCTCACCAAATTTCGTGCGAATCTGAGACTGCAATCGGAGGAGTGTCGACAACGCCCTAGATGAAGCGGTGACCTGCTCTGATACCAATTGTTGGAGTTAGATGTCTGCGGAAGCATGCGAACAACACGAGGAAGAAGAAGAAGCTTGGAGCACAACACACAAGACTGAATGTATTACTAGAGAATGTACAAAGATAAGTAGCCCATTAGGGCAATAGGCGTATATACAAGCAGGGTGAAAAAAACCTCCTAAAGAGGGAGAAAAGTGCCCCGGCGGTCCTAGAGTGTTCACACACATCACTACCTAAATATATCAACAAAAATGGGGATACCTTCCAGTTTGTGGATCAATTGGATAAACAAATCCATCTGCCCATATGTCGATATGTTTTTTGCCTTCTGTCTGCAATCCATCCATCTTAGAGGGTTGAAGAGCCCTTCGGAATACCTTTCTTGTCATTGCATACTCATGACTAACTGCAATGTTGATATGGAACTTATCACAATGATTTCGGCTGGTTGAAAGCTGAGTGAGAGTGTTTGCATTGAGGTTCTCCATGGTCTGCTATGAAGAGTGACACGAAGTTTCTAAAAATACGTGAAAGAGAGAAACATGCCTGCTATCAAAATTAGAGTAAACAAGTGTGAAACGTCATAAGCAAACATTATATAGGTCCGTGAACAAGAGGAAAATTTGAATTTTGATGAATGCTCGATGAGCGCAAACTTTGAGGCGTAAGATATCACACAAAATTTTCATGATTATCACACAAGTTTCTCTCTCTTCAAAATTTGCATAAGGTACTGTTAGCTCATGAAATTGTTGATTTTTATGCACTAACATGCTCCATTTTAGAGAGTATTTGTTTGAATATAGGTGTTTTGCAACGAGAATAGATGGCCGATGATGATAAGATCTACTCAAATGTGGACACAAGGATCAAGAGCAGTATGGGTGAAGCTATGCATGGTTTTCACTGGATGGGGGATTTCAATTGCTTTTTAGCATCAGATCGACCTTCTACCACATTCTCTCATTGGTAGAATCCTCATAAGTATGTATAAGTTTTTGTGGTCTCATCAAAACAGCCGAGCAATAACTTCAGGATAGTACATTAACATAGCATTATAGCATGCAATGTTATGCCACCATTGTTGGGTCCCTCAACAAAAGAACGACCTTCATTTTTTGCAATATTCATCTATCAAAGGCAAAAAAAACGTTTTTGTGGCTGGATGTTATTTTGATGGCAAGTGGGAGGATAAGCTAGAGCAATGACTCAAAGTTAGTTCGAACCGCTTTTGTGCATATATGCATCTTGGCTGTTCTCTTCAGAGCTAGGAAGTGATATTGTCATTATGTGGTCAGAGTAAAAAGGAAACAATTTTTGGAAGGCAGCGACTGAAGTATTGCTGGTCTTAACTTCAAGCCATCCTTATCTGCAAGGAGAGGGTCCTGTTCTTCTTGGTGGGTGTCACTAAATTTCATTGTGTGGCTATTTGGGAGGTCTCTCAATTTTCGTGGAAAAGGGGGGAGAAAAAAAGGGGAGATTGAGCCGCTCTCTCTCTCTCTCTCCGTGGGGTATGCAAGAACATAGATATGTGAAGGGGGGGCTGCTTCTTCCATCCGCTACGTGAAAAAGGAGAAGAGAGGGATTGTGGGGTGCTGGAGCTAAGGACGGGCCAAGGTGCATCCGCTGGGGGCTCTTTCGCTTATTCTATGGGAGCAGGGGCCTCAGGGAGATCAAGCGATACTAGTGTGAAGGCCAGCGCAAAGTGAAGGCGGCTGTGATCTGAAGAAGCTGGGTTGAAGCTCCATTTCTCACACACATGCACACCTACTCATATGTTGCAGCTAATTTCGAGGATGAGAATCTGAGAACTCTTCTTGAACCAACTCAGTGTTACTTGGTATGAGACAAGCATCCTAGAAGAGATGTAACTGGTATGCAAGTTCTTTAAGCCAACCGTTTTGCAGGAGGAATTGTTCCCCCTAATGATATTCATCTGAATTCCTAAATGTATCCCATTGAATCAATGGAAATCTGACTATGGACGATTGTAGATGTGTTGGAATGCCCATCAGATTCCGTGCGGGGTCATTGTATCATTGGTTTGGTTGTGATGTCTGTAAAAAATCTCGATTGTTAACCCTTTAAAGTGATGACTCTACTTTCTGTTTGAGGTTCTTTCGGAGGAGTAGTGGTGTGTGTGGGGGAATCATAATGGGACACAATATTAGGGAAATAGTGAAGCCCTTGGCAACGAGCAGGATGCACATCTATAGAGGTTCCTGTAGTTATGTGCCTTAGGTATTTGTGTGCTTTCATGATTATTTTGTTCGGGGTTTTGCAAAAACTATGTGTATTTGGCTCCTTAACTACTCGGAAGTGCAAAAAAAGAATAATTATAAATGCTCGGTGATGTTCTCCATTGTCAAAGTACAAATTTTCATTTCTGAGACCCAAATGCAAAGGTTACATGTGACCATGTCTAGTTGAATTCGGCCCAGCATATATATATTCACGACGCTGTAGATCTCTTGATCCTCTAGTATTTTTGAATGTAGTCCTTTGTGCCCATCCTATCACAAAAGCAATCACATCTTTGGTATTGTAGATTTTGACATGGAATGGTTCTAGCAAGATCCCCTACCCGTTGGCTTTCATTGCTGCAAAACATTATCTTGGCATCCATCACATGATTATGCTCATTGATTTATGATACTGGAGGGAGAGGATGTGTTTTTTTCAACTGAGAAGTAAAACTGGACACGAAGGATGGAGGGAAACTAAACTGTTGTGGACACCTGAGAACGCGGATATGCAAAACAGTTAGATTTCAAGTAAATACCTGCATGGCATGAATGTGCACAATAAGACCCATCATTATAAACTCACATATGCGCATGAGATACTGTTTGCACGCCTCTTTTTTTTTCCAAGAGCTACATAAGGCTGTGATTATTTTCTTGGGTGACATATAGAAAGAATTCTATTCCATGAAATAAGTATTGCGATACAATAGGCACATTTAACGAGTAGTCATTAGTGATGTATGTAAAGATGTTTACAACAAGAACTGGACACACTTTAGCATCTATAACAGTAAGTCTTGTGCTCTGAACCGTATGGGTAATAGACCTTTGACTCCGAAGAAGAAAATGCATCCCTATGCATTATATTTCTCCAAGGCCATTTTTGGTAGTGCATGTGGAAAGGTGTGCATGTATGAATGTGTGTGTACACATGTATGCATAACGGAAGTGAGTAGTGAGACAAAGAACAAAAGGGAATAGGAGTGCGTATGTGAGAAAAGAAAAGAGAGTGTTGGGGTGTGCACGGCAAAGAGAAGGACTATAGGGACGTGCGAGTGGAAGGTGTACGAGCTAGTGCATGAGCAAGGAAGCTATCACTTTGAGAGACAATTGTAAACTCCTAGCAATATAGTTGGGCCACTCCAAAGAAGTTTGTGCAACATACAATTGCATATAGGTACTTTTCCCGTGGGCGTATGAGGGCTATCATGTACATTTTTAATGAGCTTACTGTTGGTGCAAACAAGCCTTAACACTTGGCTTTGATTTGTGCCTTGAAGACTCAACATAAGGCTTGGACAATTGGAACTTTGGAAGGCTAAAAGTTTGAACCCTTGAATGATATATTTGAACCATAGGAACCAATGCTTAATTGGTTATTACTTTTTATCCAATGTAAAAGTCTATATGACTTCATCAATCATGTAATCACACCTACTAGTCTAAGTCGTGGAAAAAGCAGATGGTATGATTGAGGGAATATCTCCCTAAGTTTAGTGGAGAGATTGAAGGGAGCCAAAACTTGAATTCAAATTCAAACCCCTTCAAGACTCTTATAAAAGCCATGAAGAAAAGTCGCGGGTTAGCTTGTTCTTTTTCAGCTCATATCCCGAGGCTAATCCATCTATCTCTGAGTGTGTGAGTGCTACACTATAGCCTACACCTCTGAGTACCATTGGGCATTACATCTCTTGCCAATGGGAATGTACATTTGATAGATTCAATACATATACTCATAGTCATTATCTCTGTGTTTTTCTGAGTGAACATCTTCAAAGTCTGTCAACTTCAACAGGGCATATCTCAAGATCTACTGAACCAAATTGGATGATTCAAAGCTCATTGGAACCAGCTCAAAGCAGTCTACAACACTACAAAATTTCAAGTCATTCTATTCAGCCAATTGGGAGAAATCACAGTCGAAGCAGTCACTGGTATTTTTCTGTGTAGTTCCTAAAAAATCGGGGGTGTCTCTGATTTTGCTAAAGATCATTCTCAGTGTATAGTTTGTTAATTGGAGTGATTTAACTTGCTAATGGTAGCTTGTTAAGTTAATTTAATACTCCCAGAAGGAATTAAACCAATTGCAAGTGTGCTGGTCACACAGAGCTTAGGACTGAGCAGGTGTCATTACAGGAATAGTAAGTTTTTTGGACTTGTGAAGGTTCAAACTTATCTGTTTTGATTTGATCATTACACAATTGGTTTGTAAAGCACATATATAGTTTCTTGATGTCATTTGAAAGCTCAAGGAGTCTCCTAACCATATCTGAAGAGAAAAGAGGGCAGGTGTGAAGCAGGTCTAGCAGCACCAACTTGATCTTCTGATTGTATCCAGCCATCACATCCAACAGTGGTATCAGAGCAAATAAGGTAATCATGGGTGATGGTTTCCCTTCCTTCATTGACAAATTGGATAGAAATAACTACCAGGCTTGGTCATTGAGAATGAAGACCTATCTACAAGGGAGAAGCTTGTATGGATACATATCAGGAGATGAGGAGTTGCCCTCATTCAAAACCAGAGGCCTACCTACAAAGGATGAACATGAGAGACTCAACCAATGGTGTGCTAAAGATGGTTTGGCAAGGTCATATCTTCTAAACTCTATCTCTGATTTCCTTCTACCTCATGTAAGGAACTGTAAGACTTCCCAAGAGACTTGGGAAACCCTGTCAACATACTTTTCATCAAGCACAAGGGCCAGAAAGAATCAGCTATGGATTGAGTTTACAACTCTTAGGAAGCAATCAAAACAATGTGTCTCAGATTTTGTCGCCAAAGTCAAAGACATTGCAGATCAACTTGCAAGTGTTGGAGAAGAAATTGAGGAAGAGCAAATAGTCAGACAAGTGATCAATGGACTAAAGGCAGATGACAAGTGGGAGAGTTTCACCACTGCAATGGACTTGTACATGGACATCCAAGCACCTGATCTAACAACTCTGATTGGACAACTCTTTACACATGAAGCAAAGATCACAAAGAATGGAGAGCAATCAAAAGGTAACAATCCCTCTGCCCTATATATTGATAAGAAGTCTAAAGACAAGGGTAAAAGCAAGAAGGTTGATGAAGAAGGATCCACCTCCCAAGCAAACTATGCAGGGAGAGGTAGATCATCTAGAGGTAGGGGCAGAGGAGGTAAGTCAGGTAGGGGGAGACCCTATAATCAATCTCCATGCAATATCTGTGGCTTGTCTAACCATACTACAGATGAATGCTACAGAAACTACAAGAACCAAAGAGGAAGAGGTCACCAAAGAGGAGGATACTCTCAAGGCAGAGGCAGATTCAATCAATCTCAAGGCTACCATGGCTATAACAATAATTACAACAAAAACTACAACAATAGCTACAATCACAATGGCAATTATCAAGGAGGATACAGAAACAGAAAGGATTACAACAATTATGCAGAGGATCAAGATGATTCCTTGTTGATTATGAACATGACATCTAAATCAGGTATCAATGATGATCATTTGTTCTATATTGATTCAGGTTGCTCTAACCATGTAGCTGGGAATGTTGCCTTACTCTCTGATTTGGAAGAACCTAAAGGCAAGCACCAAGTGCAGACAGGTGATGACACTAAACATTCAGTGGTTAAAGTAGGTAATGTCAAAACAAGTGATGGTAATCAGAATTTAGTAAGCAGAGTATTGTATGTTCCAACAATCACCAAGAATCTGATGAGTGTAGGTCAGATTGTTGAAAAAGGTCTACAGGTCAGGTTCACTCAACATGGTGCTTATGTGGAGGATCCAAGACATGGATTCAGAAGGATAGCCAAGGGAGAGAAGTCAGGTAGATTGTTTACCTTTGAACTTGAAGATACTAAGAATATTGCCTTGTACAACTATACGGACCAAACCCTATCAGAATTGGAGATGTGGCACAAGAGATTAGGTCACATTGGAGAGAGGACCATAAAGCAAATGAGTAGGGATCAATGTGTGCTTGGGATACCTAATGTATCCAAGCAACACATGATATACAAGTGTGGGGCTTGTCAATTTGGTAAGTCACACAGATTGCCATATACCAAAAAGGGTTTTATGCATGAAGACTACTTGGAATTGGTGCATACAGATGTTTGGGGACCAAGCAAGGAGTCATCCATATCTGGATCAAGGTACTATGTATCTTTTATTGATGACTATAGCAGATGGACTGTCTTGTACTTCATGAAACATAAAGATGAAGTATTTAATTGTTTCAAAAGGTATCTTGCATTAGTTGAGAATCAAACAGGTAGACATTTGAAGAGACTAAGGTCAGATGGTGGTGGAGAATACTTCTCCAATGACTTTGAAGAATTCTTGCAGGAAAGAGGCATCAAGAGGGAGATTACCACAAGGTACTCACCTGAACAAAATGGGGTAGCTGAAAGGAGGAATAGACTCATTGTGGAGACAGCCAGGTCTATGCTTAATGAGAAAAAATTACCAAATTATCTTTGGGCAGAGAGTGTATCTACTGCCACATACTTAATCAACAGGTTGCCATCAAAGACACTTGATGGAATGACACCCTATGAGGCTTGGCATGGTAAGAGACCATCTCTGGATCATTGCAAGATCTTTGGGTGTGTTGCATATGTGCATATTCCCTCACAGGTAAGGGGAAAGCTAGACCCTAAGGCTGAAAAGTGTATTTTTATTGGATATGATTTGAATCAGAAAGGATACAGGTTCTATAACCCCTCAAACAAAGGCTTCAAGGTAAGCAGAGATGTCATCTTTGATGAAAATGATTCATGGTATGAAAATGAATGCAGGAAAGTTAGCCTACCTTATGATATGGAAGAAGACTTTCCAAAACTTATCAGGCAAGAACCAACTCAGAAGGAGGACACAAGCTCAGATGATGAAGACACCATCAACATTGAAGAATTCAAGGCTTGGAAATCCAAAGGGAAGATGAAGATGAAGCAACTTGAAGACAATCCAGAATCCTCAACTCAAGCTATGAGGAGATCTCAAAGAGAAAAGAAGAAACCTATTAGGTATGGGTATGATACTTCACTTGTAACCAAGCACTCTGTATATCTTGCAAAGGATATCTTGAATGAAGAACCAGGTACATTTGAAGAAGCTATTACTAAACCAGAATGGAAGGAAGCAATGGATGAAGAAATGGAGGCTCTCAAGGAGAGTGATACTTGGGACTTGGTACCCAAGAAGGACTCCATGAAAGTGATAGGATCCAGATGGATCTACAAACTCAAGAGGAACTCAGATGGTACAATAAACAGGTATAAAGCTAGGTTGGTAGCCAAGGGTTTTGCACAAACCCAAGGCATTGATTATGAGGAGACATTTTCTCCTGTGGCCAAGATGCCAACTATCAGACTTATGGTGAGTGTAGCTGCATCCAAGAATTGGAACATGTACCAATTGGATGTGAAGAATGCATTCTTGAATGGATGGATATTTGAAGAGGTCTACATGTCACAACCACCTGGCTATGAAGATCATAATAAGGTAAATCATGTTTGCAAATTGAAGAAGGCTCTGTATGGATTGAAGCAGGCACCTAGAGCATGGAATTACAGGGTGACAACTTATCTCTTGGATCAAGGATTTGTGATGAGTAAAGCAGATACTTCATTGTTTATAAAGAAGAACAATTCAGAGGTAATATACTTGTGTGTCTATGTTGATGACATCATTATTACAGGAAATGATGTTCAAGGAATTAGACACATCAAAGGTCAAATGATGAAGGAATTCAAGATAAATGATCTTGGATTATTGAAGTACTTCCTAGGACTTGAATTGGTCTACACAAATTCAGGTATATTCATTACTCAGAAGAAGTACATTCAGGACATGGTCAAGAAGTTTAATTTGCAGGAAGCTAAAGTCTCAAACATACCTATGGAGGTCAACCACAAACTCAGTGCACATGAAGGAGAAGAACTCAAAGAAATAACAGGTTACCAAAGTTTGGTAGGTAGTCTTAATTATGCTACCTTAACCAAGATTGATATATCATATGGTGTTAGTGTACTTAGCCAATTTATGCATAAACCAAGAGTACCACATTTGGAGGCAGCCAAGAAGATAGTAAAGTATCTAAAAGGAACACAAAATCATGGTTTGTACTTTCCATATTCATCAGACATTGATATCAAAGTATACTCAGATGCAGATTGGGCAGGTTGCAAGGATGACAGGAGGAGTACATCTGGTTACATATGCTTTGCAGGTGATAAACCAATTTCTTGGTCATCCAAGAAACAACCCACAGTGGCTCTATCATCCACTGAGGCAGAATACAGAGGACTAGCCAATGCCACTCAAGAAGCCATATGGTTGAAGCTACTATACTCAGAATTGGGCCTATACACAAGGTCACCTATCATATTTGGTGATAACACAAGTTCACTTCACCTAGCAGCTAATCCTGTGTATCATGCTAGGACAAAACACATAGAGGTTCATTACCACTATGTGAGGGAGAAATTACTTAGCAAGGAAATCCAATTATCATATGTGTCTACTAATATTCAATGTGCAGATTTGCTTACAAAAGCTCTGGATGGGAGCAAGCTATGCAAGTTTAAATCCATGATTGGATTACAGGATATCATTGAAGACTAAAGATGAAGACTCAAGCAAGTGTTTGGCTTGAGGGGGAGCTGTTGGTGCAAACAAGCCTTAACACTTGGCTTTGATTTGTGCCTTGAAGACTCAACATAAGGCTTGGACAATTGGAACTTTGGAAGGCTAAAAGTTTGAACCCTTGAATGATATATTTGAACCATAGGAACCAATGCTTAATTGGTTATTACTTTTTATCCAATGTAAAAGTCTATATGACTTCATCAATCATGTAATCACACCTACTAGTCTAAGTCGTGGAAAAAGCAGATGGTATGATTGAGGGAATATCTCCCTAAGTTTAGTGGAGAGATTGAAGGGAGCCAAAACTTGAATTCAAATTCAAACCCCTTCAAGACTCTTATAAAAGCCATGAAGAAAAGTCGCGGGTTAGCTTGTTCTTTTTCAGCTCATATCCCGAGGCTAATCCATCTATCTCTGAGTGTGTGAGTGCTACACTATAGCCTACACCTCTGAGTACCATTGGGCATTACATCTCTTGCCAATGGGAATGTACATTTGATAGATTCAATACATATACTCATAGTCATTATCTCTGTGTTTTTCTGAGTGAACATCTTCAAAGTCTGTCAACTTCAACAGGGCATATCTCAAGATCTACTGAACCAAATTGGATGATTAAAAGCTCATTGGAACCAGCTCAAAGCAGTCTACAACATTACAAAATTTCAAGTCATTCTATTCAGCCAATTGGGAGAAATCACAGTCGAAGCAGTCACTGGTATTTTTCTGTGTAGTTCCTAAAAAATCGGGGGTGTCTCTGATTTTGCTAAAGATCATTCTCAGTGTATAGTTTGTTAATTGGAGTGATTTAACTTGCTAATGGTAGCTTGTTAAGTTAATTTAATACTCCCAGAAGGAATTAAACCAATTGCAAGTGTGCTGGTCACACAGAGCTTAGGACTGAGCAGGTGTCATTATAGGAATAGTAAGTTTTTTGGACTTGTGAAGGTTCAAACTTATCTGTTTTGATTTGATCATTACACAATTGGTTTGTAAAGCACATATATAGTTTCTTGATGTCATTTGAAAGCTCAAGGAGTCTCCTAACCATATCTGAAGAGAAAAGAGGGCAGGTGTGAAGCAGGTCTAGCAGCACCAACTTGATCTTCTGATTGTATCCAGCCATCACATCCAACACTTACATAGAATTTTTTAAATGATTTGACATCTTTAATCCAGATTAAGCACAACTAATTGAAATCCTTAATCGGCCCTTTTTGGGTTGTTTTTTGCCCTAATGAGATAATTGATGATAAGATTTTTGATGAATCAAGGTAGAAGAACTGCAAGTTTCATGAAACTTAAGGATTTGTAATTATTATCAAAAGTTTTGCATAAAACTGACTGCAATAACAACTATACACGTGTTAGCATAACTTCAATAGAAGTGATATTTTATAGATTTAAAGCTTGTAATTAAAGGGTAAAGAGCTTTATCATAAGAGCTATATGTATAAGAAAGTTGCAACTTTGGCATGGTTTGAGAAGAGACCATGCTAGTGAAGGATTGTTTCCTTGAAGAGTCTCACAAACTAGGATATCACAAGTAGGAGTAAAAATTTGATCTAAATTTATCACTTGACCTTGCTGCTCTTGCTTCGATGCAAATGGAATTTTGCCTTGAAGCAAGTTCGTCATAGGTGCCGCTATCGATGAATATGAAGAGATGAATTTCTGATAGAAACCAAAAAGTCCTAAGAATGAAGGTAACTGCCCCTCATCCTGAGGAGTAGGCCACGCTAAAATGACTGATACCTTCTTAGGATCCATCTGAACCCCATTGGCTGAAATCACATGCCCTCGATACTCTATCCTTAGAAGAAACAATTGTGTCTTCTCCAGATTTACATACAGTTGATTTTCTTTTAAAATATTCAACACAAATCTTAAATGATTTTCATGCTCATGCACAGTCATGCCTCCACCTAGAGCATCCAAAAGATCATCAATCCGGGGCATGAGATATCTATGTTTAATAGTGATATTATTGAGTGCTCGATAATCGACACATATCCTATAAGATCCATCCTTCTTCTTCACAAGAAGAACTAGTGCGGCAAAGGGTGAATAGCTCGGTCTAATCAGCCATTTTTGAAGATACTCGTCCACAACCTTGTGGACTTCATTTTCCTCCTGCAAACTCATTCAAAATGGTGGCCGAGCAGTCGGAATCGCTCCTGGTACCAATTTGATTCTATGCTCTATATTCCTGCAAGGAGGCAAACCCGATGGTAATTCCTTTAAAAACAACTCTTGGAATTTTGCTCTCACTTTGACTGAAAGTGTTGGAGCATTCCAACTTGAGTCTCCATGACTGCATGAATCCATCTCAACATACGACAAATACATGAAATAAAGAAAATAGATATACTTACAATCAATTTTGAGCAACTTGGTAGCAGTCACCAGTCGCATCTCTTGGAGATCTGGTTCTCCACGGATCAGTAATCTCCTTCCCTCATGCTCAAATTGATATACATGCGAAGCAAAATCAATGACTGGTTTCTTCCTCGCATGCCACTTCTTACTAAGAACTATGTCAAATCGAGCTAATCTCGCTATCTCAAAGTCCAATTTGTCCTCATAGGACTGGATTTGAATAAGAAGATCAACTACTCGTCTATCCCAAGTCTCAATTCCCTTCTCGTCGTCTAGCTCTTTTGTATAAGTATAATCTGACTGTACCGTATCTAAGCATAATCTCTTGACTAATCGGGAACGAATAACATTATGAGTCAAACCTGTATCAAAGAGTACCTTGACAAGCTGTCCTGCCACGATTCTCTCATGACAATAAGCTCAGTATCTGGGAACCGGTATCCTTTCTGTGCCACTGGCAAAAGCACAGCATCTGGCACAGTCCGAACCTTTTTAGTGACCGTCATGGCCACTATGGGAGATGATAATGGAGATGGGGAATCCCCAAACTCATCCTCACTCCCACCCCCTTCCTCAGTCCGATATATGACTATGGTGGCTGCTATCTTTTTCTTTTTAGGACAATCCTTATACAAGTGCTGCCCTAAGCAACCATAGCACAAACCCTCTTTCATTGCCTTCTCTTTTTGCTGAGGGGTAAGAATAGATCAATTATATGCCCTCTCAGCTAGAGCAGATACTTTTCTCTTTCCTCCTGAGATCGCCTCGATCATGTGCACTTGCTTAGCCTCTCTGGAAGGTTGTGCACTAACCGAACCAGGAGTCGAAGTATGGAAAGGTCAGCTAACCCTAGTCCATAGGGATCTCTGGCCCTAGGAAGCTGTGATCCTGTGGCCGTCCTCATAAACCAAGGCCATCTCTGTGGCCTGTGCCAAAGACTGACACCGCTCCTTCCTCACTAAAGGTCAGATAGTTTCTTTGAGTCCCAAAACAAACTTGTGGACTTGAAGAAATTTTGGAATGGTATCAGGTACTTTAAGAAGTACCTATCTATACCTATTTGCGTATTCCTGAACTGATTGATTCTTCTGACTGATGAAGAACCAGGTGTCTAGTGCTCTAGGCCTTTCATCAGGTGGTATAAAGTTGTTATAAAATAGGATTTTAAATTGATCCCATGTCGTGGGCTCCTTCTTGTCCTGCTCTGTGCCATCCATAAGGTTATAAGTGGCCTGCTGAATCTTGTGCCTATCATCAGTGATATGACACAGGCGGAAGCACTGTTCCCACTTGTTGAGCCACTACTCAACCGCATCAGCAATCCTAGCGCTAGTTGAGCCATGATATCTTGGCGGCTTAAGATCTGGCTTCTCTAACTAAGACGCTATCTCTAGGGACTTCTAAAGTTTGATGCTCATCTGGAGCATCTACCTCCATCTCTGGAAAATCCGAATTGAGTAGCTCCTCTTCTTTCTTGGAACCACGCATGTGTTCCAAGATATCCTGAAGAGAACTCTCTCCTCGTGGGCAGCCAAGAGGTGCTCGTGGGCGTTGATCTGCCTTCTCTCCTCGTGGGCGGTCAAGAGTCCTCCTCGTGGGCAGCCAAGAAGTGCTCGCAAGCTTGTGTTCTCTCTCCTCCTTTTTGCTACAACGTCACCATAGAGCCCAAAAACGTCCCGCCGCTTCCTTCCTCCTCGAACAACCACGAAAAGCATGCACGAACTCTTCTCCTCCACACGAGATTTCTTCTAATTATAGCTCAACAAAAACCTGCTCTGATACCAAGTGTGAGGCTCTCCTCATAAGAAGACATGTCAATGATGTGTGTGCCACTCTCCTCGCATCCATTTATATCCTCTTGTATCTAAAATAGCAGTGATCTGGAATGATCTAGCGTCGCCATGTGGCCAGCATGCAACACTCATCCCCACTAACCATCAAATACCTTAGGATATACCCCCGAGCTTAGGACCTTGGCTAACTAGCCCTCGTCCCACACACACATGGAATGGTCTCTGTAGACCAATGTTTGAGATTTGTAGCCTAGAGCTAAGATCTCAAAGAAGAGTATTAGAGTGCTCAAAGATGTAAATGGATCAAAGAAGTTGAAAATTCAAGGATAAAGATGGATATGTAATGAAGATGAGAATATATAAAGGAAGCACATGAATGTGACCAAAGACATAAGAAAGAACATGAGTATGAATCTATCAAAGTAGGCCATTAGTGTTTGTACATCAACTGATTCTTGAATCATACGTCATGGCTTGGATCCATGGAAAAATCCTTGCTGATTCAAATATGGCATTACTATTCCTTTGAATGCTATGAAACATGTCTCCATCATTACGAAGATTTCTTTGAGAATGATGCATGTGGGATCAAGTAGGTTTCACCAAAAGAATAGCTAAAACTTTCTAGCATGCATTCCTCTTATACTAAATGCCTATTTGATGATCCTACCAAAAAAGGATAATTTAGACATTGTATCTTTTGGTTATTATTAGTTTTTGATATCCCTTTCAATAGCTCCTTATTGGTTAGTTGCAAAACATGATCCACTCTTACATGATTTTTCCCCTTCTTAGAGACTTATTTAAAGTTGTATTACATTAGTAAGAGAGACCACTTGATTTTGCAATCAATACTACAAGGTTTGTTCACTAGATATAGCACATTTTTGTGGTCAATAAAGTATTTAAACTTGTTGGCTAAAAAGTAATTCTTAATTGTTTTACTTCATAGACCATGCCTAATCCTTCACACGTGATAGTGGTCTAATTTCTCTCCACATGTTGATTTTGATTGTTTTGTAGATAACCTTTGGAAACCTTGTATATAATCAATCCAAAAAAGAAAAGAAAAAAGGAAGGAGTAAAAAAGAAAGTCTAAATTAGATGATGAAGGTCTTGTGAAAGTATTTTAAATGATAGCCTAAGGTTACATGAGAAGATCCCACATGCAAACACATGACCTCACATGAGTTAAGGTGATTATGGTTGGACATTAAGGTAATGTGAGTAGGAGATTACACGTGGGAAGCACAAGTTTTCATGGTTAGCATGATTTAGAGAAGATTGTAGAGAGGATAAGCGTGGAAAGCCTCAACATGTGAAGGTTCTATTACTACAGAGAGTTGCATGCATAGTGTGATAGCTTCATTTCTAACCTTGGAAAGCAAGAGCATGAGATAAATTGTCAATGAGTGATGCAAGGTCACTATGAGGTGTGAGGCCTTGTTGCTATCCATGAGGGTATAGAGAACTCCTGTTGCTATTCTGAAGCAAGCAAGAGCTAGTCAAGAGTCTATGGGAATGCAAAGAAGTTGATTTGCACATGCATTCCTTGGAGTTTAGGAGTTATGAATCTATTAGCCATGAAGATGGATTAGCATGTCAAGTAAGCATGAGGAAAGGTAGTCAAAGATAGGAATCGCAAAGAGAAGGTCAAGGAGGTCCAAACAGATAAGGAAAACAACAAAGATCAAGTGACTAGACCAATCATTTTTTCCAAATCAAACATACAACAAACTGAGATTGTTATCACTACACTTCATTGTAAATCCCATATTTGGTAGAATGAACTTCATTTTGCTCAAGCCAAGGAGTCCTTTAGCTTGAAGAGTAGTAGAACCACCTATGTATCAAATTTTATAATGTTTTGAGCCTCTTTGAGCCTTTAAATGAGCTAGGGAACCTAATTTTTAACTAGGCCAAACACTTGGTGTGAACAAGGCCAAAGCTAGTCAAAAAGCTATAAAATGAGCTAGATAATTCATTTTTGGGGTTGGCTAGTTGGAGAGTGAACATATTCTTGAGCATTGTATACTTATTTTGAGTTTGATAATCAAAGATTCCATTGTTCTCTCTCTTTGTCTTGACTTGTATGCACATGTGTGTATGTTAGTGTGCTTCTTACTCATGCACTTGTGTATTCCACTTTCTCAAGGTCGTCATTCCACCCTCGAATCTCTACAAATTGATAATTACGAGGTAGATCTCCTCACATTGGTGCTTACCATTGTGCTAGTGACACCGAATTGGGCACCATTGCTGGGGAGCAAGCTTTGAGGATGAATGTATGGTGGTAAGATGTAGAGATTTGATGTTGGAATCATACATAAATTTATTTTTCTTTATGTTTTACCTTCTTCATCATCCCTACCATTCCTACTCACCCGCTACTCCCGTTTCCATCTTCACAAAAATTTCACCTTCATGGTCATATTCTCACATCCATTGCATTCCCCTCATTTAATTTGTGAGAGAGGAAAAGGGAGAGAGCAAGCTAGTGCATAGTGTATTTTGTGTTTTCTTGAGTTTTCTGGTAGGTACCAGCATTAGCAACATCAACAGGTATGATAGCTCTGTGCATGCACCCCAAGACAAAGACCTCTATCTATCGCAACATACAAAAAATTAGAGTGTTTGGTAAAAGAAAGTAAATTATAGTAGAGTATATCACCTACAATTCATCAAAATCTAAATTTTATGCAAAACAGGTGTTTTTCTGCCTATCATGATAGACTAAGCCTATCATGATAGACACTTTTCATGATAGACTGTGTCTATCATTTGTCGATGATAGGCGACAAGCAAAGCATCATGAAAAATAGTGACTATCATGGCAACGAACCCAATCTATTGTAATAGACTAGTTGACCATCGCCACAAACACACCTGCCGGGTGATTTGACCATCGCAACAAACAGAAGAGCACAATAGATAGACCCTAATAATAGAATCTATCCATCACGAGAGACAGACCCTATCCATCACGATAGACAAGAAAATGGAATTTTATAGGGTTGCAAATTTCTATCAGATTTTGGCCTAAAGTTTGGAGTTTTTGCAGGGATTTAGCACTGCTTGGAAGAGCTAATCAAGCTTCCTATATGTGCCACACTTTGAAGCTCACATCCTAGGCAATCAAGCATAAGTGAGGGCATCAAGCACAAGGTTGGAATAACTCTCTATTGAATCTCATGGAGCTTGTACAATCTCCAATTGTGAGGCTTGACACATACCTCTCCGTATGTACCTCTTCATCATTTATGTATTTCTTGTAAGGTCAAAAGGAAGCTAAGCCCTAAAAATATAGAGAGTACACCCATAACCTTAAAGGAGAGTGTTAAAGTAAAGGTTGAAATTTATTTATGGCTTGGATAAAAGCCAAATATGATTAGAAATATGGAATACTCAAAGAAGATGTGACCTTATGCATATGGAGTGATTTAGAGCACCAAACATCACCCAACAAAATGCAAGGACAAAGGACAACAAGTGAAAGGTCAAGAGGTGAGAGAAGATGCAAGGGTAGGTGAAGAGACACGAACTCCCATGCCCATATCTCCACATATAGAAGTCAGTTGAACATGACAATTTGTGGAGATGACAATGAGATGGTGTAGAAGCATATTTTAGTCATTCTCGTACCAAAGGATATCAAAGGGAGCCTCAATAGTGTGCTATAAGGAGCATAGGTATTCCAATTGTATACCTTTTTGTACATAGCCACCTTGTGAAGGTGATATCTCTCTATGTACTTATCGCTTTAATGCATATGATATCTTTTTAGAAATCCTATCTTTCATAATCTTTGCGCTTTAAATATCTCTATTCGAGGATTCTCTAGTAGTTACTAGAAACATTTCTTGTGAAGTTCAATTTTTTGCTAAACCTGAGTTGAAAGGTAGTCTATCTTTATATAGTTGGTTGCCTAGTCATATGAACTCTAAATGGAGTGTTCTTTAGCTTTTTAGAAAGCTAAAGTATTTAACATATGTGGAAAAAATGTTAGAGTCATTGGATCTCTGACTTTTGACTTAATTAGGTTTTAGCAAGCATGTTTCTTACATGGCAGTTTCTAGAAGAGATTCTCTAACTTTCGCTATGTTTGTAGTCAAATTTCTCCACATTTTGGCATCATAGCTTTGGTATAGAGCATTGGAGATGAATCTCATGGTTTCACAAAGAAGATATCTTGAAGAAGATGTAGATATGGCAAAAGAAATCTTGGAGCTATGAGCCAATTTAGTGTGCAACATTCATGCTATTAGAAAGTTATGCAGATGAAGCTTTCATATGTAAGACAATTTTGTTGTTGTATGTTATTTGAAGTCATACACTCTCTTGTCCTACTCCTAATAAATATATTGATGATTGAATCTTGCTATAAGTGATACTAATCACTTGGTTGAAGATTTATGAGAAGCCTATAGAAGAAGGTGAAGATTCAAGCAAAGAATCTTGGATGCACAACTACTAGTTGTATATGAATGTTATATGCATACTTTAGATATTGCATTCGATTGAATGAAGTGCAATATTGTTTTATGTATAAAGCTGAAGATTGAAGCTTATATGTAAGCTTGAGGATAGTGTTAAATGATTCTTACTTGTGTAAGAAATGTATGCAATGAAGATGCTTATGTATGCATGCTTGTGAAGTTTATGCTCAAGATGAGTGTTAATTGTGGACAGCCATGCTTAGGCTGAATATAAGTTGAATTTAGAGTTCACGATTGATGTCTAACATGAAAGAATGTATGAAAATTTGGTCAAGGTGATTATATACACATCTTTTATAATGTGTGGATGAGTAAAAGTCTATTTTATAAAGCCTATACAAGTGAATGTTTTCAAGTTTATGTAGGCATATGAATTCGCATAAAGAGAGCTGAATATATGCTCAAATGATTGGTGATTTGTATACATGCCTATGTGGATTATTTATCATGATATTAAAGCATTAAAGGTTGTTCATGTTCATCCATAGATGAGCTGAAAGTACATGAGTTTAGAATGCCATGAAGATTGGTAAGACTCAAGGCTGCCATGTCTGAAATATGTGGATGTATCATGTTGTGGATAAAACCCATTGAGGTAAAATTGAAAAAGAAAACATATATGCTCATGTTATGATGACTAAATGTGTTTGATTCTTGAGTTGAGATAATGCAAGGCAACTCAATGCTCCTATTGGAAAAGTCAAAGAAAAGGTGAGCAAAGCTTGGATCAAGTGAGGACACAAAGCTTGGAGCCAAAGTCAAGGAAGTAGCCCAAGCTAAAAGGTTGTCAAGCTAAAAGCTAAAAGGAAGTAGCCCAAGCTAAAAAGGTGGCCAAGACAAGCAGGTGTAGAAGACTCCAGAGAAGGGCTACCATAAGGTGTTGAAGATTCAACAAGGACTTTAGGACACTCCTGTGTTTTGGGCGATCTTAAAATGCTTCGGAAAAAAAAGAAAACATGAGGTAGAGAGCTCTAATGTGATCTCAATGACTAGATGAGGCACTTGATGTCATAGGCTTGTTCAAGACTTGGGCTGGTGACAACTATAGTTTTCGATTTCTATCATTGCCTTCATATGATATATGTCTAAAATGTCACCTGGATATCTCTTATTTCAAGAAATGGATCTTTGTTCTTCTAGCAGCTAGTCTTTAGGTTGTAATCTGATGCTTGTATGACTATCAAAATTTGAAAAGCTTTTAATCTAATCACTGATTCAAATCCTATTTTGTTTGATGTTTTCTGCTTTTTGCATTATAGTTGCAAGATCACTACAACAAGAAGTCCAAAAAATAATCCAATTGTTCCTTCTTAGTTTATGGTTTTAGCAACAAGAACATGCCACCATGCTATCCAAACAACAATCCAATCTTTTAGTGTTTTATGATTCTTGCATCTTAGTTCTCAAAACACTAGTAAAAAGTAAAAAGGCTTGATTCCAGGTAAGTGACACTAGTCTTCATTGTGTTTAATCAAAAGCACAGAAGTTTATACATATGAAGAGTATATACAGAATAAATAGAGCAAAAACTTGGAATCCTTTAGCTAAAGGAATCACTATACCTAGATTATAGATCCAACATCATTTTTTTATTTGTCGGACCCATAAAATAATGCCTTGTACTGTGGTTTACTATTAACTCCGTGGCTTATTGAGCTAATAGTTTAACATTTGAACTTGGATTACATTTTAACTTGTAGGAAGAGGAGAGAATAGCACTAGAAATGTCAACTAAATTAATCAGATGTCATGGTAATGAAATTTAATATGGCATGCCCCATCTTTTTGGTAGTGTTGTCGGCTTCTCCTTTGTAAGGTCCATCTAAATAATCTTCCTTTAGCTTCTGAAACACATATTCTAGAGGAATTAGTTTCGCATCTTGCCCATATTGGATGTGGGCATGTATTGCAATAGCTATGCATGTTCTACTACGTTGATTCATATGATAACATGTCTCAAGGTGATGGTTGCAGTGCAAATCTCCCTTTGTATAGAGAGGTAGTGAAGGGTTTTGAAGGTGATGCACCACGGTGCGCTCTCCTTAACGAGAGCTCCACGACGATATCCTCAGAGTAGAAAATGGAGCTCCTAAGGCCGCACACGGTACTCCGCATAGAGACTACAAAATGCACAGAAAACACAATACACAGGGGAGCACGAAGAAAGACTTCTTAGGTCTTACAAATGTGGTCAAACTTACAGTCTATGAATGACTAGGCCACTATATGTTTTATTAAAGAACATATACAAAGAAGTGTCCGGTGGCCATTTGACCTGAGTGTAAGTATACAAACTATACCTCCCACCTGATGGGCATGTTACACAGTATACAAGTGAGTGTGTAAGATCATAAATCAAGTAACCCCCATCAAGTGACAATAGTATCGAAAGCTATAATGTGGTAGAGCTTTAGTCAAAGCATCTGCAGCATTATCTCAAGTGTGAACCTTCTCAAGAATAATGTGCTCAGTGGCTAAGAAATCTCTTATGAAGTGATAGCTCACCTCAATGTGCTTGGTCTTTGCATGATAGACCGGATTCTTAGCCAAAGCAACGGCAGTCTGACTGTCACTAAGCAAATGAGGTACATGTTGAGGTAAACCCATATCACAAGCAAGACGGGAAAGCCACAATGCTTCCTTACATGCCTCACTTGCTGTAACATACTCTGCTACTGTGGTGGAAACAGTTGTACATTCTTGAAGATGAGATCTCCAAGAGATAGCACCTCCAACAAAATGAAAAATGTACCCTGATGTAGACTTACGATTGTCTACACAACCAGCATAGTTAGAATCTGTGTAACCAATAATGGATGCTTTCCCTCTACCTAAGCATAAACACTTGTCCTTAGTGCCACTCAGATATCTCAAAATCATCTTGACTAGTTCCCAATGTTTTGTGCTAGGATTACACATATATCTGCTCACTACTCCCACTGCAAATGCAATGTCTAGTCTTGTAGCTACCATAGCATACATGAGACTACCAACAACAGACTGATAGGGAATTTTAGTCATGAATTCCTTTTCCTCATCTAATTTGGGGCAATCATGCTTGCTCAATTTCACATATGTGGGTAAAGGTGTATTCAATGCCTTTCCACCCTGCATATTGAACTTGTGAAGTACTTTGGGTATGTACTCACTTTGAGACAAGTATATACATTTTTTACTCCTATGACGAGTAATGCGCATGCCAAGAATATGTTTGGCATCCCCCAAATCCATCATATCAAATGTCTGACTCAACTTCTTTTTGAGAATTGACAAGTTGTAAGAGGACTTCCCAACAATCAACATATCATCGAGATAAAGTATCAAACATATCAACCTGCCATTTGAGCATCTCTTTGTGTAGAGACAATGATCCTCATTGCTTCGAGAATAGCCTTGACACTTCATAAAAGCATCAAACTTTTGGGACCATTGTCTAGGGGACTGTTTAAGTCCATACAAGCTCTTCTTGAGCTTACAAACTAGACTTTCCTTGCCAGGAACTAAATAACCCTCTGGTTGTTCCATATAGATCTCATTTGTAAGATCTCCATGCAAGAAAGCAGTTTTCACATCCATTTGGACTAGCTCTAAGTCCTCCATTGCAATGAATCCAAGCAACATGCACACGGTAGTCATCTTGACAATTGGAGAGAAGATCTCCTCGAACTCAACACCATGTTGTTGCTTAAAACCCTTTGCAACAAGTCATGCTTTATACTTTGGAGAAGCACTATCTGATGTGAATTTCAACTTATATATTCATTTACATGGTAAAGATTTCTTGCCCTTTGGCAAAGGTACTAAATCCCAAGTACCATTCTTGTGAATAGAATCCAACTCACTCTTCATGGCATGCTCCCACTTGACATGATCCTCTGTCTGCATAGCCTCTTTGTAGCAACAAGGCTCAGCAACATCTGTTAGCATAACAAAATCTAAACTTGGAACATATCTATTAGGTGGATTGAGACACATGCAAAATGTCTCAATGGTTGCTGAATAGGAATATGTGCAGACTGATCTGAATGGGCATTCTCTTGAACATCCCTATGTGTAGCATCTTTATGCATGCTAACCTGAGGACTAGTATCCTCAAACACCACTCTTCTCACTTCAACCTCCTTAATGGGTTGTTTATGCATCTTAGACTCATTGAAAATGACATCACTACTTCTGATCAGTGACCGTGTTTCAAGATCCCATAAGCGATATCCAAAATTTTCCTTCTCGACCATATCCAAGAAAAATGCATTTCTTTGACTTATGGTCCAACTTTTGTCTAAGATTCTTGGGTATATGAACATATGCTTCACACCCAAAAACTCGAAGATGATCATAATATGGTGGCTTCCCTTTCCATAACTATTGTGCCACTTTTAGACGTTTGACAGTACTAGGTGAAAGGTTAATCACATGAACTGTAGTCAATACTACTTCTACTTAAAAGCCTTGTGAGAGGTTTGCATTATGCAACATAGAAATTGCTCTATCTTGAATAGTTCTATTCATCCTTTCAGCCACAAGGCTGAAAGGATGAATAGAACTGGGGTATAAGGAGCTGCAAACTCTCTACAAATCCCTTTAGACTGATAGAAAAGGCTGAATTCATGTGAGGTATACTCACCCCCATTATCTCAACATAAAGCCTTAAGCTTAGTTCCTTTTTCAGAACAGAACAGAGTAGAATTCACTCTTCTCAATGACGTACATACTACAAACAGTACGCTTACAATTCCCCAAAATTGGCCCTCGGCCACTCTTTTTTCATTTCCTTATATAGAAGATTTTTTTACAAGGGTGCGCGAATCTTTAGTTACCTGCGCGTTTCCCAAAAGGTTCTTTTACATTTAAGACGCCTGTCCTAGTACATTTGTCCTTATTCGGCGGCCGTCTAACACTGGCACGCACGGTGGACTCGAACCCGCAGGTTCCTATGGTTCTGCTACAAGTCCTTCTAAATACATGTTTCGGGCGAGCCTAAACGTTCGGGTGATCTATCATCTGAACTAAAGTATTTGGTTCTAATAACTGAGAATCCGTTCTAACGGAGCTAATAGCTATGGCTTGGGTTAACAAAATTTCGGCTTGGGTCTGTAAGAAGGCCTCTTGTAAATAGAATTCGTTGGATAATGCAGCGTCCCGGGATGTCTTGATTTCGGTGACTTTCCGCTGCATATCCGTGACTCGATCCTTCTGATTTCGCACTTGGTTATCTAGTCGCTCGAGTTGCTGGTTCTGAAATTTGATCGTTTTGGAGTATGCATCTCGTTCTCTTCGAGCATTTGCCAGATCTTTTTGGTATTTGGCTTCCTGGTTAATTGGTGTCGCAGCATTCTGTTCACCTCGTCCAAACATTCCTGGGCTCTTCGTAGCTCGTCTTTGACTTGTTCTGCTTCTCTCTGTTGGTCGTGATTTTTCTGGATGGTTTCCTGCAATTGGGCCTTCGTTTCTTTGACCAATTCTTCGAGGGATGAGCTGATGTCTTCTTTTTCTTGGAGTGCGGTCTTCAATTCCCGGATTTCTTCATGTGCTGCGTGTAATAGCTGGTCTTTGGCGGCAAGCTGCTCCAGTGCTACATCCCTTTGCTGTATCAAGGCCTGTTGTGCCGAAAACTGTGCTTGGAGGTCTGCTAATTGTGTCTATAATTGATGATTCTCTGCTTTTACTGCATCGACTTCTTCTTGGAGAGGGATGATGTCGGCTTCCAGGAGGTCGACTTTGTGCTGTAGATCTTGCCGAATCGTGTTCGTGACTTCACCCAGCTGTACCGGAAGTTGTTGTGAAAGGGTAATGAGCATTTGGCCCATGGCGGCCAGTTCGGAAAAGACCGGAACGGAGGGAAGGAGAAGTGGGTGTTGTGGTGGTGCAAAGGTTTGGGTGTGGATTTGGGGGGATGTCGGGGGTGAATAATTGGGGGAGGATGAAGAGGATTCGGATATTGGCGGAGGAAGAGGGTTGACTGGTGGGGATTGAGGACCAGGGGATGCAGGGTGAGTTACTTGATGGATGGGTTGGTGTTCACCTGTATTGTGGGCGATGGTGGATTCTACGGCCTTCAGCAGGATGTTGAGTGCGCTGTTGGCCACTTGCTGTTCGTCCTCTCGTCGTTCTGATGCTTCTTCGGTTGAGACTGGTTCTGTTTCTATGTGATTCTGCTGGTCATGGTGATCGGCCGATGATTCGTTGTGGATGGAAGTGGCTGTGTCGTGGAAGGTCTCTTCTTGTTCTTTGTTTCGGGTGTCCTGATCCTTTCCGGCGGATCCTTGTGCTTCGCTTTCTAAGGAGCTGATCCGGATTCTCTTATTGCGGAAGAGTTGGTTGATCTCCTCATCTTCTTCTTCATCGTCGTCGAGTGGTTGGACTGATTCTTCGTGCCTAAGTACGGGACCTTGGGGTGGTGGTTGTGCGGCAAGGATGGCTGGGAAGAGGAATGATATGATATGGGGAAGGCGAGAGCGCGGGGTGGTTTCCTTTTGGAGTTGCTTCACTATAGCTACACACTCTTTATGGATTCTAAGGAAAAAGTACGAGGTGAAGTTCACGGGTTCTTGGGTAGCTAGATCTAAGGTGGAATAGAAGGGTTGGGAGATGCCATAGGTGCACTTCTGCAGGTTGAGTATGGCGACTAGGAATTGCAGAGCAGATCGTTCGGGTTCGGGGCGGCAGAGAATGGCGTATTCGTTGGACGAAGAGCGGGGGAATAGTTCGGTCATGCGGGCGGGGGGAATACTAGGGCCATTTTCACGGCCTTGCGGGTTGAGGCGGTAGGCTTCAACGAAGGCTTGGAAGGTGATGACTGTTCGCGAAGGGAGCGAGAGGGAGACCCATTAGCGTTCGGTGGCGGGGGATTGAGCAATGGCAGTGATGATTTGCGTGAAGAAGGGATGGGCTTCCACTGAGTGCCAAGGCAACTCAGCGAAGTTGGCCAACCCTCTGCAACGCAGGTATTCACCTACCTCGGTAGGGATACCATCGCGGAAGGCAGCATAGTTGGCTATCGCTTCCATGGCGTTTACTGAGACAGACTATGAACACGGATGCAGAATGCACTAGTGTTCAGAATACTAACATACAACACAATAGCATTTTCAGCGCTGTCGACAGAGTTAAGTAGGAACAACATGGTGGGGAGGAAAAAGGGGTTGGGTATCATTGTGCAGTGTGGGAATGCTGCTTGTTTTCATGCAGGCATGCGTACTTGAGTGACTGGTAAGGGGGCGGCTGGTCACATAAAGATTGTACAAAAGACGGCTATTTATAAAAAAGGAGAAAGAAAAGAGAAAAAGATTAAACAAAACGCGGTCTACTGTCGAGAATTTAATGCGGGCTAGTGGCGTGATGATATGGCCGCAGCTTCGACCCATTGATTACTTTTGGGAGTGGATTTCCGGTCAACGTAGTCAACTGAAAAGTTGCCGGACCGATTTGTTCTGAGATCTTAAAAGGGCCGAACCATCGTAGTTTGAACTTTTCGGCTGCTCTATCCGACTTTGCGTTGTAGAAGAGTACGAGCTGACCTACCGAAAAGATTGGAGTTTTCAAGTATCGATCGTGTGTCTTGGCTTGCCTTAGTTGTACTTCGCGCATGGTTAAAAAGCTGAGCCATCGGTGCTCATCAAGTTCTTTGAGTGCGTCCATTCGTGCTGTCAGCGAATCTTCCGGTAGCATCTTCTGAGTGATTGCTACAGGCAGACTTGGGATGACTACTTCCATGGGTGCTATTGCTTCTAAGCCATAAGCTAGTTTGAAAGGTGTCAAGCCTGTTGTTACCTTATATGTAGTTCGGTATGCCCATAATACTGCAGGTAGTAGTTGATCCCATCTTTCCGGTGCTTCCATGATCAGTTTCCGGAGGATATTCAATAGTGATTTGTTTGTACTTTCGGCCAAACCATTGGCACGAGGGTAATACGGAGAGCTGAGTTTGTGTGTCACCTGGAATGATTGGGTGAGTGCCTTCATTAATTGATTTACAAAGTGAGTACCTTGATCTGTCACTAATTCGAGTGGTAAGCCAAATCGTGGGAAGACATCATTTAGCAGACATTTTGCTACTGCAACCGCCGTAGCAGACCGTAAAGCCCAAGCTTCTACCCATCTCGTTGCGTAGTCTGTACAGGTTAGTATGTATCTGTTGTTACTCAAGACTGCTAGAGGTGTGATTGGAACGATAAAATCTAATCCCCATTTCTGAAATGGTTCTAATGGCATGACTGGCTGCAAGGGAAAGAAGTGTCGTTGCAGCGGTTGTCCCGTCCTTTGAGAGTTATCGTAGTGTTTGAAAAATTGGGCCACATCTCTGTACATCGTTGGCCACCAGAGACCTCCTTGCAGAATTTTCCGGTGGGTCGAATCTGTGGCAAAGTGACCACCAGTAGGGGTCGAGTGAGCCATCATGATGACTGAGTTAATTTCATGCGGAGGAACACATCGAAGTAAGATTCCGGTGTGATCTACATAATATAGTTCTCCAACAACTAACCGGAATCGGCGGCTAAAGACTGCAATTTTCCTTCGTACTGCCTTGGCTGTCTCGGATGGAAAGTATCCTTCGGTGAGAAAAGTTAGAATCTGATCATAATAGGTAGGTGGTGCTTGTGATTCGGCAGTCTCATCGGTCAGTGTCTCAGAACTATAGATCGCTGGAGTCGTGTCATCTATGCCTATCGGAGCTTCACCGGAATCTAGACGAGATAAGAAATCTGCTAAGGCATGTGCATTTCTGGGTCGGTGAATGACTTCATAATCGAATTCCTGCAAGAGTAGCACCCATCGTGCTAATCGTCCGCCTAAATGTTGCTGTCTTACTAGATAGACGAGGGCAGCATGGTCCACATGGAATGTGAATTTCCGGCCTAGTAGATAATGTCTGAACTTTTTGATGGAGTAAATTAATCCTATACATTCTCTTTCGGTGGTAGAATAGTTCTTTTCTGCAGGTGCAAGCCTTCTGCTAGCATAATAAACAGGGCAAAACCACTTATGTGTTTGCTGCATCAGAATACTACCGATCGCAATATCTGAAGCGTCGACAAAAACATGGAACGGATTGTCCCAGTCCGGTGGTTGTAAGATTGGTGCCTGCGTCAATAGATACTTGAGTCGATCAAATGTGGTTTGACATTCTTGAGTCCATTCGAACTGTCGGGGAGTTTTGGTGATTAGTCTGTTCAGTGGTACAACCAGATGAGCAAGCCACCGTAGGTGTCTGCCATGCCACCGTACTTGACCCATGAAACGCATTACTTCTTTTGGAGTAGCGGGTACTGGGGCTTCTAAAATTGCCGAAATCTTATCTGGGTCTACTTGGATACCTTGGGCAGATACAATATGACCAAGTAGTTTGCCACACGAAACGACAAACACAGATTTGCTTGGGTTAAGGCAGAGTCTGTACTCTCGGCACTTTTGAAAACAGCATCGTAGATGAAGCAAATGTGCCATCATCTTCCCAAAAATCGAGAAGTCATTGAGATATACTTGCATAAACGAAGTGAGATAAGGAGAGAAAATCTCCTGCATACATCGCTGAAAGGTGCTTGGTGCATTTCTTAATCCAAACCACATTACCGTACAAGCAAAGACACCCCAATTGGTAATGAAGGCAGTTTTTGGTATATCCTCTTCAGCCATTCTAACCTGATTGTAACCACTGTATCCGTCTAAGAATGAGTACATTTCGTGACCTGCTACCCTATCAAGCATGGTATCCAGAAAGGGGATCGGAAAAGGATCCGGTACTGTTGCTGCGTTTAATTTTCGGTAGTCTACACAGATTCGCAGTTGCTTATTTTTCTTTGGCACGATCACAATTGGTGAAATCCATTCAGCATGTTCTACAGGTACCATGAATCCCACCTTTAATAATCTATCAAGTTCGGCTTTTACCTTTGATGCATAATTGGGATTCATCCGGTAGCTGGGCTGCTTATTCGGTTTAGCTTCAGGCTTCAACATGACTCTATGCTGATAGATGCGCGGATCTAATCCTTTCATGTCTTTGTAATCCCATGCAAAGACGTCTGAGAATTCGCGAAGTAGTCGAATCAAATCAGCTTTAAATGTTTCCGGTAAGTTTTGCCTTATCTTTACAGGTCATGGATGATCTTCGTCTCCTAGATTGTATGTGGTCAACTGGTCTTCGGGGACATAAAACTGTTGCGGTTTCTCTGTATCGTCTGTTGACTTGAACAGCGATTGTAATTCATCGTCATGTGTTGAGACAGTATCTTCCTGCTTAGTTTTTTCGGTGATCGCTACAATTGCACAAACTGAAGTGCTCCGGTTATCTATCACGGACTGTAGATCAACAGTCCCTAAGGTCATTAAATCAGCGTTATTCTTCAAAAATTCCTCTTCTTCATCGTCTGATAGTGCATCTAACATGTGGACTGGTTCAGCAAAATATGGTCTGGCGTGAAGTTTGCAAGGTTGTATAACATCTAATTTTACCACATATCTACGGTTGGCATCTTTGAACGTAAGCTCTTGTGCAGACCAGTCCTGTATTACCTTCGCATGCTTCAGCCAAGGTCGACCGAAAAGAAGGTTGTAATCCAAAGTGGATTCCGGCAGATCTAATATAACAAAGTTCATTTTGAAGGTCGTACCTTGTAAAGTAATGGGTACATTTCGCACAAGTCCTACGGGATGGACTCTAGATTGATCTGCCATTCTGACAAAAAATTGAATTGGTTCGATTTCGGTCCATCCTAACCTATTGCATAAGGCTGTAGTCGTAATGTTAACACCAGAGCCTCCATCAATCAATACCTGCGTAATTTTATGATTCTTATACCATACTGTAATCAAGGGAACTGAATGATCAACCGTAGAATCAGGTTCCGGTTGTACTGCTGCTGTTGCCGGAATACAAGAAGGTACCGGACTGAACTGTTGCTGGAACTGTTGTCGAATCCTCGGTACCAATGCCAGTAGTTGGCCTAGAGGGAGGATGATAGATGCCTTGGATAAAATTTCCCAGGCCTGTTGAGATTGGTTATCCTGCTCCTTTGAACTTGAGGTCTCTGCTGATGCAGAAGTATCTGCTGTTATGTCTACTGCTGATGATGGCTCCGCTGCTGCTTCCTTTTGTTGTGTTCCTTCCTTTGTCGACGAAGCCTGGGTCACCGGAATAGGTTCTGGAAACACTGGTGGTTCTGTTGCGGTCCAGTGACTAGCCTTATTATACATCCTATGTTGTTCTCGTATCCCAGGTTCGAATATTTTTGCTGCCAACTACAGTTGTTTACCGGATCGGGTCTAGACTGTAGTAGTCTGTGTTTCTACCGGTGTGATTTGTACCATGTTGGCCATTGGGTTTTGTCGCTCCTTCTTCCTTTGATCATACTCAGCTACATCTTTGCAAAATCTTCTAATGTGCCCGAATTCACCACAAAAATGACAGCGTGGCGGCGGTAAATTGGGATTTTCCGGTGGTGGTTCGTTCTGCCAGCGGTTTGCATTATAATTGTTGTTCCTCTGTCCTCGGTAGTTCCGATATCCCTGCGGTTGATTGTTTCTCAGTTGCGGAGGTACATAGTGATTCGCTGGCTGTCCATGTTCTTGAATGACTGCATTGACCGTTGCTGTTCCCTGTACTCTGGAGTTGTAGACACAGTTTCTGGTGGTGTGTCCGGCAGTGTTGCAGATAGCACAGAACGTTTGATTTAGTGCACAATTGGCACTAGTATGACCTGAATTTTTGCATGTGATGCAGTACACTTGTCTGGTTATATCTTCAGTCATAGTTTTGTTCGTTTTTAACGACTCTAGATCTTCTGTAAATCCACCGATTTTGGATTCCAGTTGCAAAGCCATGGCAATGACTGCATCCAACGTCATAGCTCCAACACATCTTATGATCATGACCTGTTTCAATTGTGGGGTTAAGCCATTGATGAACCACTGAGTGATGACATCATCCGGTAAGTTAGCGTGGGCTAGTGGTATCTGCCGCAAGTGTGTTCTAAAAAGTTGATTGTTATCAGGAAGTTTGTTGCTCGAGGTTGGCATACGATGAGTTGCATAACTTCAGGGTATATATATGTGTTTGGTATACCTGTCTGTTATGAAGAAGTACGTATTAGATGACCTTCGTTTACTGAAGTAGACTATTCTATTGGACACAAGTCACCGGATTACTGCTCAGATCACTATAGCAAGATTAGTTCGGGAATTCTAAGTCCAGTACATCGAACAGTCATCAGTTGCTCAGAGTTGCGCACTGAGCTAAGATGCAAAAGAGCAATTATGATTGTGTAATGAGTTGGGAAAATAGCACAGGGCCTCTGTCTAACAGACCCCTGCCACTCCCAAGGACCCACGTGGCTCAGAGGTAATTTAATGTTAGGAAAGATTCGGAAACGTCTGAACTTGAAAGTGTTTTGAGTCTGAAGTCGGAAGATTAACGACTAACATTTGGCGCCGTCTGTGGGAAAGTGGCATCAGATTTCCAGATATCTGTGAAAAAATGGCATTAAATTGCCAGCTGTTTGTCAGAATCAAACATCCCATTTATCGTTCGATTGACTGACAGTAGCAACAGAGCCAGATTGTTGTAAACTGCTCAGATATTGTTACTGCGCAATGATACATGCCGGTTACTCGGTCTGGTGGAACGTATCCTAAGAACCATAAGGCTGGAGCACGTAAAGTGCTAAAGACAACCCTAGGAGAAGAAGGTATAACGCGGTCTGACCCAGTGGTCAAGCAAGTTAAGGACGTTAGAATTAATTCCGGTCATATTCCGGTGGAAAGATCAACGCCTTTGGTACATTCTGGTGCTACTTCGACCCAGCCTATCGAAGATATAGTAATTCTAGAATCTACCAAGACGCCGCTGGAAACCAGTTTAACAATCTTGGATAAAGATTCAGAGTTATCCACGATCAGAAATACTCTAGGAAAAGAAATCGGTAAAAGCGGAAAAACACTACATTCTGGCACAATTTCAGTTCATTCCGGTGATATTCCGGTGATAGAAACACCAACTGTCGGCCAAGGCTTAGCATTTTTTGCGGAATCCTCAGCCCGACCAGCGTGCTTGGAAGAAAGATTTCGGATATTGGATATCCAGAAGGAAGGAAAACTGTTCGAAGCAGAAATCCGACGCATTCTAAGTAAAAATAGCACACCGGAAGGCACACCATCTGGCGATACAAGCTCCGATAGTTCATCCAATCAACTTCCAGATACAGAAGGAGGGCCTAATATACTCACAATGAACGAACAACAACAGCAACAACAGTTATGTCAGCCAAGGCCGCCTCCAACAGGAGTAACATACACGAAATTTGGTGGATTCCCAGGAGATGATCCGGACGCTCACGTACGTACTTTCGAAATAAGTTATGCAGTTCTTAACCATCCACCGGATCAGGCATATAAGGCCATTGTTTTTCAATCTACACTGGTCAACGAAGCAGCTAGATGGCTTACGGAATACGATATTAATCATTTCGGTACCTATGATGCAGTACGAGACGCCTTTGTGCAACGATTCAGGCTAAAGAAGAATCCTGCCGAAATCTTCGATTACTTACAAAACAACCGACAGAAGGCAAATCAGACTGTCCAGGAATATGTGAACGTAGACTACTGCATCGAACTTGGTCACCTACAAAAAAATGTTAACACGCGAACAGTTCGGGGCTACTGTTCACAATTCCTCGTTCAGCATACTAACTGACAAACAACACACGGCAACTTAAGAACACTTAGAGACACACTCAACCATTACCGAACAGATTCGTAACACAAGATTACCAATTCGTAACTCTGCACTATGGTGCAAATAAACGACTAGACGGAGCACAGAACAGAACAGAACAGAACAGAACAGAACAGAACAGAGTAGAATTCACTCTTCTCAATGACGTACATACTACAAACAGTATGCTTACAATTCCCCAAAACTGGCCCTCGGCCACTCTTTTTTCATTTCCTTATATAGAAGAACAAGGGTGCGCGAATCTTTAGTTACCTGCGCGTTTCCCGAAAGGTTCTTTTACATTTAAGATGCCTGTCCTAGTACATTTGTCCTTATTCGGCGGCTGTCTAACACACCTAAGAACCTAGTGGGCATAGGAGCACACACATCTATATGGACGAGATCTAAATGCTAAATTGAAGAGTCAATGTGCATTCTATGCACATTTCTAGTTTGCTTTCCCTATTGACAATGCTCACAAAATGAAAAATTAGAGAAAGATAACATAGGTAAGTAGCCACGATGAGAAAGATTTTCCATTCCACTACGAGATATATGGCCCAAATGACCATGCCAAATACAAGCCATAGGCTATTCAGTAACAACTAACAAGTGTTCTTTCTGTGATACAAATAAAGGATAAAGTGAGCCAACTTTGCTTCCTTTTGGAATAAACATATTGCCCTTTGATGTACGAAAGGATTGAGCATAGAAGAGCACCTTGTAACCAAGGTCATCAAGTTGACCAACTAACATCAAATTGCATGATAACTGAGGTACATGACATGCATTATGCATAGTAAATTTTGAACCATCAATGAACTGCATAACCACATCTCCAATCCCCACAACGTCACACTGGTAAGAATCACCAAGTCTCATCGTACCAAGAGACTTTGTTGCATAATTAGAGAACCATTCTCTGTGTGGTGTCACATGGAAAGAAGCACCAGAATCTAGCAGCCACGTGTGGGAAAGAGAATCAGCCATAAGTGCCTCAGTTGGCACAGTACTATCAAGTGTCAACACATCAACATCATCAGAAATAGCATTAATTTCTTCAATCTTCACAGTCAAAGTAGATGGTGTAGGTAACTGTTTAACATGCCCATCAACATTATGTCCTTTACCTTTAGCATTCTTTAATGCATAACAGTCTTTCTTCATATGTCCTTGCTTATGACAATAATGGCATTCCATATCCCTCTTCCTTGATTTAGTTCTACTCTTATTTCGTTGACCATTCTTTTCCTTGTTCTTGCTCCTGCCATGTTGTTGATTCTTTCCTTGGTATGAATCACAAACATTATATGCATCTCCACTCTGAGTGCCAACCATAGATTTTCTATGAATCTCCTCACTCAAGAGTGTTCCACATATGTCATCATAGACGAGTTTACCACCAGGTGCACTATTGCAAATAGTTGTGCAGAACATATCCCATGATGATGGCAGGGTGCATAACAACAATACTGCTTTCATCTCATTATCCATATCCATTTTTTGAGTCTGTAACTAGGAGAATATAGCATCAAACTCATTTAGATGTGCAGCAACACTATCTATGTCCTTCATGCAAAGGCCATATAATTTTCTCATCAGATACATTTTATTTGATGCCATCTCTTTTTCATATGTATTGCATAACTTCTTCCAAAGCTCTTATGCACTTTCACAGTCTAATACTGTAAAGTAAACATTATTTGCTAGGTGCAAGGGAATGGTAGACCTGCCCATTTCATCTAACTCATCCCAATCATCTTCATCCATGTCAATAGGCTTCTTTGAAATCCCATTTACTTGCTTCCATTGCCTTCTTTGAATCAGCACATCTTTAATCTGATTCTTCCATAGAGCAAAGTTTGTGCCATCAAAATTTTGGATCTCAAAATGGTCTTTGCCCTGCAAGTTATAGCTCCTTCTCGGAAAACTAGCACTAGACCCTGATCCACCAGATATGCCTAAGACCTCTGATGCCATGATGGTAGAGAATTGGATAGAATGATAATGGAGCTAGCAGAGTCCAAACACCAACAAATAAGTATATCAAGGAATAAATCGACCACTGTATAGTTGGCTAAACCAAAAATCTAGAAAATTTTTTGTCAGAGTATCGTCTACAAAATGAGCATATGACTAGTGTCAAAATATCATAAAACTGCAAGTACTGACATGTTTTCCTGCATAGTGAATCACTGACTCCACTGCATATAATCAGTTACCCAACTGAAGCCAACTAGGCTTACCGAGCACCTATGAACAACTATCATACATCTCCTATGGCGAGGTTGGGTAAAACTTCCACCTACATCACCGAAGAGACCTCGACATCTGGGTGTCTCCCAGTTAAGAAAACCTCACCATGACCCTCTTTATCAAACGTAAAAGGCTTTATGCAAAAACATAACCGCTATATCAATGACCACATGGACATACATAAGTGGTATCCACAAAAGCATACATGGTGTGTATGTTCTCAATATATGCACTAAAATGACACTAAAAGGCTGAAAGCACAACCTAAAAACTAGCCAACAACACCTGCAAGTGTCTGTCAACTCTGCCGTTTTAAGCTCAAAAAACTTGCATAAATTTGCAGGGACTCCTCCCACCAAAACTAAAAACCTTTCGAGAAACCTGTAGTTTTACGAGTGTGGCTGAAAACACATCCCCAAAGGTTGATATTTATTGTCGGTGAAGTACAAAGAACATCTTCTTGATGTTCTTGAACATATGTGAAGAGAACTATGTGCAAAAGTACTCCAAAATGTCTCCAAAAGACACCCCAAAAATGCTTCAAAAATGGACTTTGAAAGCAAAGAATGAAGCTTTGAGGGACCAAAACATGTTCAAGGTAATGTCAACCTTAGTCTTTCCCCTTCTTCAGACACCACAAGAGTGTAGCTTAGTGGCAAGATATTGCCACGGTTAAGCGAGCTCTAGGGGGAACAGTACTGGGATGCGTGACCTCCTGGGAAGTATCGGGAACCTCTATCTTCCTTGATCGTTGAGGTCCTCCCTCGCGCATAGCCAACGGTAACTTTGGTGACTCAGATGGCAAGGTATGCCAAGGTCTATGCCTTGGTGGCCGCCTTAGTCATAAGCCTTGGAGAAAGCCGAGGGGGGGTGCTCGGTTCGTTTGCACAAAAGGAACAAAGCTTTTGTGTCGAACTGCTCTGATACTAGTGAAGGGTTTTGAAGGCGATGCACCATAGTGTGCTCTCCTTAACGAGAGCTCCATGATGATATCCTCTGAGTAGAAAATGGATCTCCTAAGGCTGGACATGGTACTCCGCACAGAGAGTGCAAAATGCGCAAAAAACACATTACACAGAGGAGCATGAAGACAGACTTTTTAGGTCTTACAAATGTGTTCGAACTTACAGTCTGTGACTAACCAGGCCACTAAATGTTTCATTAAAGAACATATACAAAGAAGTGTCTGGTAGCCATTTGGCCTTTCACATGGACACTAACGGTAACAGGTAGCAACATAAATGGACTTTAATTCTTAGTTTAATATAGTGCCTTCTTAGAGAGCATAGTTTTGACTTGTGAGATCTAGAATATTGTTTCATGATTTGTAAGATCTTAGTGCATGTCATTTAGTTTATATTTTATTTGGGTAATTCTACCATTTGCAAAAGCATGATTAATATTCGTTTAAATAAAGACATCAAGTTTGCAAGTGATCCCCCCCCAATCCCACAAAGCAGGGGTAGAACTTGTGCATCTAGATCGTGTTACAAAGGAGGTATATAACCCTCTCGTCCCCTTCATGCGGGGCCCTAGTCCCATTCCTTTGTACCCTTTTCTTTCTTTTAATTAAATTTTGGGAGAGTAGGCTAAGGCCGAACTTCCCTTTTGGTTAAACAAAAAGTTTGCAAGTGATGTGGGAGTCACTGATCGCATTATTTTTTGTTATCCTAGGCATGGGTTTACGAAGATGCCATGCATTTGACACAATTGCTTACACTCATTGGAACAATTAGTTACACAATTGGTGATTCAAAAGGCAAGGACAAAAATAAACTTCAGCTTTCTTTTTCATTTAATAAGGGACTTCACTGTTCCACCATAGCATGTATGTTTGAACTTGAGTCATCGGAGAACACAAAATAAACTAGTGAATGAGCATATTGAAGGTCCAAAAAGGAGATGAGCTACAAGAAAATAATTATATGAAAGACAAGGCTTTTACAAGAACGTTAAGGAGATACAATATAGGTTGAGGAGCACATCTCATAGGTGAAGGGTCCATTTCATATTCCTTTTGAAATGTTGAAATACAAAGGCATACGAATGTATGAACACAATGATATGTTGTCTACAAATTGCATATATGAAAAGATTGAGGTGGACTCTAGGATAGTCTAGCAACCATAGTTGTAGCCTTCTTGCCCATGTTCTCTCGACCTAAACTGTAGTACTATAGGAACTCCCCTCAAGATAACTATGGCCAATCCACCACAAATAGCTACCATGATGCTCAACTAGGCACATATATAAGTCAAATGGTTGGGTGCAATGAAGCTTGACCTAGGAATATTTAGAAGTTCACCTCATGCATATGTAGAAGTTGATCTCGTGGATGTATAAAAGTTGACAAGTTGGGCATATGCAAAATTCAACATGATGGGTACATGTAGAAGACAATTTATTTGGACACATGTAGGTGACATGTTAGATACATATAGAAGTTGACCCATTGATTATGTTGTAAGTCTATTAGAGAGACACCATGCAATGAAAAATCAAAAGATGGAAGACAAAAATTGGGTAGAGACAAAGAATCTAAACTTTGTCAATGATTGGATCACAAGAGAGAGCACTAGTATATTTGATATAGTGGAAGTCTGTAGATACATCCTCATCATAGGTCAACTTGCTAAAGACCCTAGAATTTATGAAGGATTTCCCTTTGAATAACTAACAATACTAAATATTATTGAATAAAGCTACATGGCTTCATGACATCCTTGCAAGAAATGAAGAGCTCCAAAGGAATCAAATACATGAAACTTACTACTTCACAAGAGATTATCCATAAAATTCGCCTAAATTTCTATATTCCATATGGAAGCTATCATCAAAATTAGCCAGAATTTTTATAATTATTTTGGGTTAGAGGGGATATCTTAATTATTTCCCTGGCTTGAACCCAAAAAAGTGTGTTCTCATGGTCAGGCAAGGCAAGATTCTAGGACACATAGCGTCAAAAAATGGGATATTGATGGATGAAGATAAGGTTACTGTGTACCTAAGTCAAAAATCTTAGGGACTTGTGCCAAAGAGACTAAATCTCATTTGCTACACAAGTGCGTATAGTGGGGAATTGACACACGCTTATTTGTCAATCTGACAAACCGACCTAACCAAGTGTATGAGGACATGTGCACACGTGATGGGAAATGAAGTGGTTCAGCTTATATGCATGAGAAAAGACTAATCCACCTCTCTAACGCACTTAAATACTGAAAGTGTATGTCGCGATACCACTTACATCAGTTTTCACTAAATCGAGGATTTCTCCTAGCTCCAAACTCCAAATATGGCCAATAGCAGGTTCGTTTTGAAGCTCTCGATGAGACGCATCTATTGGACGTATCTCACTCGATTCTGACAACTATGCTTCAAGTTATGAACAAAACAGTGAATGGTGGGAAACACCCACACTCACTCCACAACTTCTACTAGCTCACACACACACTACAGTAGCTCAAAAACAGTGGGGAGGGGTAGACAACAGTCCTACACACACATTCCAAGCATTACACACACATAGAAGATCAATGAGAAGATGAAAATTTGCAAGAAAGAAGAAATTTCGAAAATCAGGAGCTCTCCTTCTTCACAGTGGCAAAAAGTCTCTACAAAGAGTCACAAAGTGACTTATATACATGTGCCCTAAAAATGGTACTTTCACACAAGTGACCGGCACTTTATTGACTAATTTTTATTCTCCTACTATTTTACAAGAGGTATATTACAATGATTTGGGATTATGCATCTAGAGGACTCCTCTAGTGCATTTACAAGGCTTGAGGGAATTTCTTAAGACTTTGAAGAAGAAAAAATATGCCCATTAATTTGAAAATTTTGGGGCTCCTCTTCCGTGCCTCTTTGCTCTGCAACACTCTCCCCCTCTTTGTCTCTGTCGTCCCTTGACAGGCTTTTGTCTCTTGTTTAATGCTCGTCTAAGCTTTCTGAATACACGCACCCAATGGTCGAAGAGGCCACAAGGACTGTCAGAGAATTGGTTATCTTATCCGAGGTATGTCCTTTGCTTATGTTTTCCCCTTGGTATTCCGTACATCACAAATTTGGTTGTTGTATTCAGTCGGGCTGCCACGCACGCCATCAGTGGGATGATTATTACCTGCCAAGTATTGTCTTGTTTCTTCATGGATACTTCCTAGCCCTGGTCCATCCTTCCCATGAAATGTCCTAGTTGTTATTGTTCTTTAATTCCATTCCTCAAGACCTGGGTGTTTGGCATTGTTGCCTGATGCGTGCCCTTGCGGGGCTTTGGGCAAAGGGTGGTTCTTTTGCTTTAAAATCTTCATTCTTTACTGAGAAGTTTTGGTCTTTGATTTTCTTCTTCTTCTCTTCTTGCTTGATTCTCCTTCCACAGGTCCCTCCTCCTAAACTTTGTCATCCCCGACAGGCTTTTAGTGGTGACATGAGTACGTTTGTATAGCAGCTTGCTCTTGTTGATTAAGCAAATGGGGCGTGGGATATCATGAACTCTTTCCACTGGCTTGACTTCACACCATCCTCTGGTGCTTGTCGGTGATCCGCAAAGAAGCTTGTTTCATAACCCACCAGTCTTGCATCAAGATTTGAAGTCATTTTTACAAAAAATTCTGAATCAATTTCAAAGAAGCCAGTAAAAAATGCTTCTTCAAATGTCTGCATATACGTGCTTGGCAAAAACATGAGCCGTGAATAAAATGCCATAAGAGTTAATCGGCTTGGGATGGTGGAAAGATAAAAAATAAGTGCTTCGGATCCCTGTGTAATGCCGATGAAGTTCAAAAAGGTATATTTGGCATGTTGGAAGACCTTAATAAATGTAAGTAGCATGCTGAAAATCATATTAGTCATTTTGATTGCTAAATCCGATACAGTGGCATATCGAGCAATCCAAAATTCCATGGTTTTCACCATGTATTCTTCCATTGGTAGGTAATTATGCGGTGGACTTGGTGATAGTGGATAATTGAGCCATTGATTATTTATGCTACCCTGGCACTGTCCTTCCCAAAAATGCGACTAGGAGCGTCTGCAGGGTACTGGACAAAAAGATGGATTCACCTGAAGTGCATATGGCAATGCTTCCCATTGTACCCACAGTGTAGGGTTCTTTTCCAAATGTTTTCGCCTCCATATAGGATCAGCCCTTTCGAATTCCTCTTGAGTATAGTTGAAAGTATTATTGTTGAACTGGAGGTTGTTGTCAGGCTCCTTATTTTTCGTGGTCTTTATATATTGCCGTGTTTGCTCTTTAAGGAGTCCATATGGTACATTAAATGGCTTCAATATTTGTTCCAAATTGTTGCTTTCAATCTGAGCTTCCTTCATGATCTGTATTAATTGATCTTCAAATTTTGCAATGAGCTGGGACACCAATAGTACCCTCTCATGTCGGCTCAGTTCTGCAATATCCCAATGATTACGTTCAGATTGGATCTCCGTTTCCTCCCTTATCCGCGAATGATGTAAGGGGGGAGAGAGAGGACATACCTCAATCTCCGTAGTAGCCGATGTGGATTTTGGAACTATTGGTGTCCCCTCTGTTGCCTGTGATTCTAGCCTCTCTTGTAGCTGCTTTATCATCTCATCCTTTTGCTTGATTTTGTCATTGGCCTTAAAACTTGTTTCCTTATTTTTTTGAATTTCTTCTACCACGACAACGAGTTGGTTAGTGTCTTCTTTACATTGCACTAGATATCTAATTTTGGCCTTTTTCCATTTCATCCTTAGTACGGCAGTATCATCCATCTATCTCTTCTCCCATTCGGCAATGATTGCCTGCTCCTGCTTGAGTTGATCTTCATACCTAGCTATCTGTCCCTCCATGGCCTTTATGTCTTTATCTGGCACTTCTTGAGCCTCTATAGGTTGATCACTTAGAAGAGCTGTCATCAGATCCTTGTTTCTATTTCTTAAGTTCTCAGCCTCATCCATGTATATCTTGATTTGTGATTCTAATATTTTGCTTTGTGCATTCATCCATGTCTTCTCGGCCTCGCTAGTCTCATATTTCTATTGTAACTATTGCAGTTGCTCTTTCAATTTCTCATTTCCTGTTTCTAATGTTTTGTTTTGCTGCTTGGCCTCTTGAACTTCGTTCTCTTTATGTATTATTTGCTCTTGTGCTAAACTAAATTGGATGGAAAGCTTCTTACCTATTTCTCGAAGTTCATGTTTTTCTTGCATCACTTTATCATAGTCAGCATCAGCCTCAAGCATCAATTGTTGCGTATCCATAGTAGTTTTGATCATGTGTTGAACTATTGGCTTGAGCTGAGCTACGTCGACATTTAACCATGTTTTTGGGATGCTTGGAGCTTCCCCTGTTTGTACATCCTGTCTGATTTGTAGTTGTACTTCTGGTTCTTTTCTTTCTTCATCTAGATCGACAATTTTCGTGGCACTCCCTTGAAATGTAACATCCATGGGGGAGGGTTCTGCCACAACCCTCATTGGAGTGAAGGGTCCTGATTCTTCCATAGTAGTTTCTTTTGGTTCTTCCTTGGGATTCTTTAATGACCCTTCTCCTGCAAGCGTAGTCTCTTGGATTTGAATTTTGGAAGTCTCATTTATTTTGATGACATGTATTCCATCTTGGTTTACCTCTTTGTCGGTGATGTCTTGAATGGGGTTGATGGGGTTGTCATTTACCTTCATGCTCTCTTCTTCTGCATTGTAGTTGACTTCCTTTAATTCCGCCCATTGTCCATCATCTTTTGATTCGCTTCGAATATCCGTATTCAATAGGGAGGTGTCAGGCTCTTCTTGTGTATCTGAAGATGAGCTTGAATTGGACAACCCTAATTCTCTGTACCGATACACCTTGGTTAGCCTCTTTTTTACTTCCATGTCTTGTTGGGTTTGCTGGTAATGGTGCCCTTGCACTGGTAGATTAACTTGACCTTCTCTGTATTGGTGTGTGTCTTCCAAATCTCGTGTTAATTCCTCTTCTATAATTGGTCGGTGCTCTTCAATCCTTGTCTTTGGGAGCACGTGTACCCTTTTTGTGGCTCGAACTTCAGCTTCTACTTGCATTACTTCCCTTAATCGCTTTTAACCTCTTATTTTGGGTTGAGAGCTAGTTTCTGCCTCCTCAATGATCTTGACTCCTTTTTTCTTTCTTGGGACTGTAGCGGCCTTGGCATATTTAGCCATGGCTGTCGATGATGGCATTTCTTGGAGGTGCTCTCTAATACCTAAGGCATGATATATCAAGATGGTCAGAGCTACACTGCCGTTCAGGAACTTCTTGTGATTCCACTGCTTCTTTGCCTTGAATAGCCTTTCTTGTATGTATGGAGTCATATTAATTTGATTTCCAATTTGTTTGATAGCATGTGATAACAGCTGGATGATGATCTTCTGAGGAGCAGTGTATCGATGCATGTTAGGAAAACAGAAGTGCTGATGAATGAGTCTGACTTCTTCTTCTATGTCAACTCGATTGATGTCAGTAAAGGTTCTGGTCTTTGCCCCTCAAATTTCTTCTTTTAATACAGTAGTTCCATCCTTCTCCCATCCAAAAGCTTCTTTGATTAAATCATGTGTAAATTGAATCAGGACCCATTCGCCTATTGCATCCATGACTCTAGCCTCTGGCACCAATGGATCATGTAGCGCTGGCTGTAAGGTATTCATCACTTGCATGCATCTTTGAAAGTCGGGTTTGTAGATCGGCAATTCAAAATATTTGTGTATACCCGCTTTCTTCATGATGTCAATGGTAGACGGAAGCTCATGCACCACTTTAAAATCTTGAGACATGATTGGGAATTGATGATCCGTGTCCATGATTTTGATTGTCACTAGGAATAGATAATCCCCTCCAGGTTGATCCTCTCTAAGCCAGTGTCCCTTTGCTTTAGTCACGCTTTATAGAGGAAATTCCATCATTTCCTCCTGAATGGTTGCTTCAAAATCTTCGGAAGCCATCTGCACTTGTATTGAAAAGATCATTAGCTTCAATAGAAGACAAAGCATTAGTGATGTGACTTGCAGTGACATGTCATTCATTTCGTCACTCCGCTCCCCTAGCTTGCACAAGTAAGATCCCTTACCACATATTTTTCTTTTCTTTTTTGAAAGAAAACAAGGATTAGTATATCCAAAGCATTTATTTATTTACATAGTAGGTTCATTCCTAAGGAAGTTGAAGCTATGTCCTATTCCCCAATTGGAGAGTGTGCACCACTAATTCTATTATGTACATCAAGTGCTGAATGCCTGGCCTCGTGGCCCTATTATGCATACTTTAGGTGCATTTGATACTTCATGAGTGCAATTGGGAGCCTGATGGTTCTCTTGTTCAGGTTCATGTGCTTTCTTTGGTTTCCATATTCACTGGAGCATTGAAGTATGAGCTCTCGTCCTCTCATCATGTCGCCTTTTCCTTGGTGTAGCTTCTTGAATCGCCGGTGTCTTCTTAGCTACAATCTTGCTTTCCCGATGTACTTGTTTGGTCTTGTTTGGTCTCGCATTGCTGGATCATCGATAGGTTGTTTCTTTTTGGTTGTCGATTTCCTGTCGTGCTATTTGTCAAACATTCTTTGGAATCCATATTTTTTGGTGGTTCCTTTGTGCCGCTACTAATGACTTTGGGAGCCAAACTCTCAACAGATCCTTCAATTCTGGTCTTTTCGATGAGGAACTTGTATTCATCTACACCTTCTGATTAGGATTGACTTGTGTTTGTGTTGGTCCCCCTGATTCATTCATTTGGTCCTTGCGAACCCATTTCAGGTTAGGATGTCTGTGTTGTGGAACTCTACCGATAGAATTCCATGCTGATGATTTTAGTGTGGCTTTGGCTGGCTCTGTTTTTGTTTGTTTACGATTTGCGTGAAGTGAACCTGCTTCCTCCTCTGTCGCTTTGGTGCTTAAATCTGATCTATGTTTGGTTGTCTTTCCTGCATCTCATTGATGGGTTCAGGTGCTATGTCCTTCTTAGTACTGTGCCTAGCATCCTCGAAGATGCTTGGTCCATGAGATGGTTTCTCTTCTAAAAGGCTAAAGATTTCTTTGTGTCCCACTTTGGCGGAGATGTATCCTTGAGCTAGATGAATACTCACTTCATTCTCGATTATCGAGTCTTGCCCTAGTATTAGATTCTCTATGAGGTCCTCATCTTTACACACTAAGACTCGTTGTTCCATGGAGGAATTTCCTAAGTGGAGGGACACAGTAGTTTCTCCAATGCATTCTATGACTTGACCTCCGATACCTATCATCTGTGCCTTAGTAGGTGTGATATTTGTGTGGAGAGGCATGATGATTGTATTTCGCACACAACTAAGTGCTGCTCCTGAATCTATTAAACCATCTATCAATTGGTACTCTATCTTGCCAATCCCTAGGTTTAGGTAGGGTTTAGATATGCTATGATTCTGCCCATTGGAATGATGAACTTGGTAGTTGGCCATGGGAATAGGCTCTTCACCTAGTAAGTACCGTTCTTCTCTTTGCCTAATCTATTCTTTCCATTTCTTAATACGCTCCAAGGCTTCTTGTTGTGCCTCCTCTCTAATCCTCTCTTCCTCTTTCTTGCTATTTTGTGCACCTACGAGACGTGCTAACATTTGGTCCATCAACGGTTCCATGAACCTTTTTACTCTACATCCGCTTATGTAGTTAGGAAGAATATCTCCATCCAAACAGGCTAGATTAACTGCTCCACTCGTCGAGATCCTATTAATGATTAGAGGTCCATATCCGCGTTTCTGTAACTTCTTGGCATGTTGCTTCAAGGTGTAGACCAGGACTAGGTCTCCTTCTTTTAGTCCTTTGTCTTTTATGTGTGCATCATAATATGCCTTTTGCCTTCTCTTGGCCGCATAGATTCCTGCGACAGCCTACAACCGAGTTTCATGCAGCTTCTCGATTTGGTCTAGTTGTTGGGATAATTCATGCCCAGTCCATTCATGCTGTCGGGCTACTCTCAAAGTGGGTATCAAACAATCAATTGGCAGAATTGCGTTTTGTCCGTATACTAGATTGAATGGGGTAGTTCCAATGGCAGTCTTGTACGTGACTCCGAAGCTCCAAATTGCATGATGCAATTGTTTGTCCCAGTCAGACCTCCCATTATTGACAATCTTTGTTAATACTGTGCATAACACCTTATTGGAACTTTCCGCTTGACCATTGGCTTGGGGGTGGTATGGGGCTGATTTTTTATGGATCACTAAAAACTCATTCATTAGAGACTCTATTACTTCATTGATGAAGTGTGTTCCTCGGTCACTCACAATCTCAATTGGTAATCCGAAAAGAGTGAATATATGCTCAAAAAGAAACTTAGCAGTGGTTTGAGCATTGGTTTTTCTAGTAGCCTTTGCCTCTACCCATTTTGTCAAATAATCGGTGGGTACTATGATATATTCAGCATGTGACCCTTTGGCTGGTGGGTTAATGGGTCCTATGAAATCAATACCCCATTTAGAAAAGGCTCTGGTGCAAACCATAGGTCTCAATGGCATGTCATCCCTCCGAATCGGGTATTTAGCCCTTTGGCATGTCTCGCAACTTCGTACATAGGTCTCCGTATCCATATGTAAAGTTGGCCACCACAAGCCCGCAAAGAGGATCATTTTCACGGTTCTCTTGGCTGAAAAATGACCTCCTGCCACACCTGCATGTGCCATCTCTAATATGGGTAAATATTCTCCTTCATGCACACATAGTCGTAATTGGTTGTCTTTTCCTCTCCTAAACAAGTGTCTTCCCATGAGTACATAATCCTTGCTCATTTCCTCAAGGGATCGTTTTCTTGCCAAGCTAATTCCTTCCTCATATTCTCTTGTCTTTAGGAATTTTACCAATGTTTTGCTCCAATTGGGTGCTATTGTTGAGAAAGGTATGGATGTATGATCCTCGGGGATAGTCTCTTGGCATTCTACGCAGTTACTCACATAGTCATGGACATCCTTAGGCATGTCAGGCCAATATACTCCTAATCATTTTAATTCCCTAATAGTTCCATGAGTTCCTTTGTGTGTCCTTCATTTGTTTACATGAGCTTGTTCAATCAGCTTCAATTGTTTGTCTTCCTCAACGCATCTTAGTAGTACGCCATTGGGTTCCTTATAGTACACACTTCCCGCAATAATGTGCAAATTCCTTGACTGTAGAATTTCCTTTTTACTCTCTTTATTGATTGAGTGTTGTGGGCCATGAGTGAGTATCAGAATTAGTTTCTCTGCCCACTTTGGGCACACTTCCAAATTAAACAAATAAGTGTCTGACAATTCGTCTGGTACTCCACTTGGTGGTTCTCCGTGTGTTAACCTAGAGAGGTGATCTGCTCTTACATGAGTATTTCCCTTTTTCACTATTACTTCGAAGTCGAACTCCATCAATAGTAGAAACCATCTTACCAGTCTTCCCGTGTTACAGAGCTTATTGACTAAGTACAATAATGCCTGATGATCTATGAAGAACTTGAACTTGTTGGCTAAGAGATAGTGTCTAAATTTCTTCACTGCATAGACCATTCCTAATCCCTCTCGCTCTGTAGTTGTATAGTTCCTCTCAGCTTGGTTCATTTGTCTACTCGCATAGGCAATTGGGTGATCTAACTTTCCTTCATCTACTGGCTGGGCTAAGATACATCCTATTGCGTAATTAGAAGCGTCCACATGAATATGAAAAGGTTTGTTCCAATTCGGTGTTTTCGAAATTGAGGCTCTGCTAAGCCACTTCTTTAACTCATTGAATGCCTTATCGCATTCCTCTGTCCATGTGAATTGAGTCAAAATTCCATACAAGGGTTTGGCAATTATGGCATACATGTGGATAAATCGTCGGTAGTATCCACAATGTCCCATAAATGCTTGCACCTCTTTCGCATTCTTTGGTCTAGGAAGCTCCAAAATGACCTTAATCTTTTCTTCATCTGTGGATATTCCATTTCTAGAGACTGTGTCCTAAGATCTTCCCTTGTCTTACCATGAAGACACACTTCTCTGAGTTCAGGCAGACTCTATATTGTCGGCATTTATTAAATATCTTCCGCAATTCAGGAATGTGGTATTGTCTTTGATTTGAATATGTACATAGGTCATCTACATACACTTCCATGCTCTTCTTCAGGAATTCTTTGAAAACATGACACATCAATCATTGGAAAGTAGCAGGCACATTAGTGAGTCCAAAAGGCATCACTCGGAAAGCATAGACTCCCCATTCAGTCGCGAATGCGGTCTTATGTTGATCCTCAGTAGCAATAGCTACTTGGTTGTATCCAGAGAATCTGTCTAAGAAGCTATAGACTTCTTTTCTTGCAACTCTTTCCAATAGATGGTCAGTGATGGGTAAAGGGTAGCTATCAATAATTGTGGCTGCATTCACTTTTTTCTGGTTAATGCATACTCTAAGTTTTCCATTCTTCTTGGGCACAACCACTAATGGTGATACCCACTCCGTGTCTTCTATTTCATATATGAATCCTGCCGCTAGTAGTTTTTCTATTTCTTCTTTTATTTTAGCATCATAGACCTCATTGTATGTATAAGGGCGTTGTTTCGATGGTTTTGCCTCCGCCGTCATTGGTATTCTATGAGAGAAAATCAAGGGTTCCACACCCTTGAGATCCTTATATGTCCATGCGAATACATCTCGATATTCTCGGATCAATTGTATTAATTCTTCTTCCTCCTCAGTTGACACATCTTTACCTATGTATGTACATCTTTCTTCTCCATCTTCCACTGTTACTATGATCTTTTTTGTTTGTTCTTTGTTATCATATGCTTCTCCTTCTCTAGCCTCTCTCTTAGGCATCTGGATGGCTATTTTTCTCTCCTCTACTTCGTACCTTTTAAAATGCTCCGGAACCTCAAAAAGATCGGGATTTGGATCGATCTCACTCACTCTTTCCTCCTGCTTCCGCACTATGGGGGCTGCTTCTATCGCTAAGATCTTGGTTGGTTCCTGCTTATCTTTGGTTCGAATGGTGTCTAGATAGATTTCTTCTGAATCAAATTCTGGTTCCATGTCTATACTCTCATATTCCTCTTTCCACTCTTTTTCTAAGATTTCCCCTGCTTCTACTTCTTGAAGGACAACCATGTACAAATTTACATCATAGCCTTCTTTGTCTATGCACTCGTTCATAGTTAGAACTTCCTCATTCACACATACATCCAAGGTGGCTAAGATTTCCATCCATCCATGCGGTTCAAATGTTTCATCAGGGAAGATTTGAGGCATATACATTGGGTCCTCTACCGATTGATAGTTAGGATGTCCTATTGGCCACAGCTGCCTTTTTTTGTCCTCCTTGGCTTCTTTGCACATCCATAATTGGGCGTCCTCATACTTCCACGATTGATCGCTTGATCCAGCACTATGAATAGATAGGTCATCTTCCTCCTTGTGTATGGGATTCCACTGTAATGGGGGTACATCTCTATATGAAAATGTATGCAAGTTTATCTTGGTAGTATTTCCTTGATGTTGCAGGTATAATGAATCTCGTCCCCAGTCTTGCACTATCCGCATTTGTCTCATGAAAGGTTGTCCTAATATCATTTCGTAATTGTTAGCCTTTTCAAACTTACAAATGGCTAATGTGTGTTCAAATTCAACTCCACAGGTGGTTAGTTTGATCTTTTCTAATATTCCTAAGGGTTTCTCCACATGACCCTCTACTAATTGGAGCTTCATGCATGTGGGCCGTAAGGTAGGCTTTCCCCATTTCTCCCAAATCTCCTTGGTGGCAATTCCTACTCCTCCTCCTGTGTCTAGTATAGCCTTGGTCATGTACCCATTGTAAGTGATAGGTAGACATGTATTACCTTCATCTCCTTCACTAAATTCTCCCACCTTATCTACAGGGATTTGTATCTTAGATGGGTTTTCTTTTCCCTTGTTTTCCTTTTCATCCTTCTCATGTCTTAATTCCAATTGACTTGCTAATTGTTTCCATATTTGCGGTTTAACATAGAGTAGTTCTTCCATGGTGAGTTTGCATTGTACTTTTGTCTTTCTAAGTTCTGTGAGATTGTGTGAATTCTTATCTGAGTTTCCTTTTCCTTTTCCCTATATTGTGGGTGCTGTGATCATCATAGATTCCTTTTTGTATTCTCCCATGTGATTTGGTAAGGTTGAAATGCTCTGAGCTTCTTCTCTATTTCGGTCTAGTCTTGATACTTCCTCATATACTTCTTCCATGTTGGGATTTGGTTGATAAACTTCAACATCTAATTCCTCAAAGGGAGGCTTAGTCACTCCATTTCTCTTCCATTGTTCTTCTCGGATTCTATTCCATAATTCTTTTGGCCAGTTAGCCTCTAAGTCAGGTATTGTTGACATAGGTTCATCCTGGGTTTTCACTTGCTCACATTTATCATCCTTCTCTTTCGGTTCTTTATCCTTGGCTTTAACACACTCCTTGTATTACTCCTTTGTTATCCTTGTCTCTCAGAGGGCTGGGATAGTCTTTTCTAGGGTTGCTTGTGCTACCTCTATAAGTTTCTTGCATACAGCAAGTCTCTCTTTTTCTAATTCTCCTTGTGGGTAAAGCTTTTCGTGTTGTTCCACATTTGGTCTAGTCTTAATTCTAGCATGGTAAGCTTTCGACCACATGTCCATATCATCCGGTTTCGGGTCAGCTTGAATTGATCCAGGTTTCTCTGCTTCTCGGATAAGCGGTGGAATGGGAATTTCTTCTCGAATCTCTAGTTCCTTATGCTTCTTACTGCTTCTGGTTTGTTTCTTATTGTCTTGAATCTTGTTTTTCATCCATTGATCTTTGAGATTCTCCCTTCTTTCCTTTCATTTTTGCACTTTTATGTTCTAGGTATTCTCACATTGATCCTCTGAATCTTCTACTATTTGAATTCTGAGATTTATGGTGCTATTGTTTTCTTGTTCCCGATCTGATTGTTTTTCTTTTCGTTCCTTCATTTGAGCTCGTGTAATGGCCTTCAAAGGCATGGTGTATTCCTTGTCACCTCCAGGTGCTTCTATCACTTCAATTACATTAATAGGTGTCGTGTCTTGGACTTTGGTGGGATTCTTTGGGCAGTCTCTGAAAAGATGTTCCTTCCCACACTCATTGCAATACCCTTCCCAAGTCTTAGGTGGTGGTGGGTTGTAAGGTCGGGTACATTCTAAAATAAAATGATCTCTTCCGCATCTATAATATGGTCCTCTCGACACAGGTGGTCTAATGGGTGGTCTTCAGGTGCGGGTGCTTTGGGTGCAGTGTACATTAAAGTAGCTACCTCCGTTCCATAAGCCTGATCATAGCCTTCATATCCATAGTATGCCGAATCATATGCTGGTTCATACTCCAACATGTTGGTTTCATAGGGATAGTAATCTCCTGGGGATAGCTCGTATCCAGGGTTTGCTGATTCTACACTGGTCATCGTTGAGGCTGGCACTATGGATCTTTCCAAAGTTTCTTCTGGCTGGGCATACTTCACAGGTACCACATGTTGGGGATGTGATAGTTGTGGTCCTAACAATGGTTGGGGTTGTGGATGTTGTGCTCGTATGGTCTCAGTGCTCCTCGTGGTGTTGGGTAGGGATTGTACCTGGGCATATCTCTGCCTGGTTCTCTTGGTAGATATCCATATGGCCGATACTGAGGCGGTTGTAGAGGTCGTGTCTCCTATTGAATGGGCAGTTTTTCGTGCTGTGATTAGTGTATTTTTGTTCTATGTGACAGTACAAGGTAGTTCCTAGGTAATGTTGTCTATTGTAGGGGTATGTTTGAGGTACTCTGGCTCCTCCTCGGACGCACAAGTGGGTGGGGTAATCTCCTCCACATAGACTACATCTTCGTATCATAGGCACTCTTAAGGCTGGGCGTTGGAAATTCCTCTGTCCTTGGACTCCTAATTTCTTTGCCACTAGCTCCGCTAATTCCTCCACATTATTGGAGTTGGTTGTAATTGTACTCCAAGAGTCTTCTGATTTAGTGGGGTTGGGCGTGCTCTTGAGATCCTCTGCTAGATTGTCTTCTAGGTCGATACACTCTTGAAGACACTCACTCAGGGTTTGTAACCTCTTCACATAAACTAGCGTTCTTAGAGTTCCGTTTATTAATCCATCCAAGAATAATGAAATCATTTTTTGCTGAGTGGGTCTCTCTGCTGCTGGACATCTATCAACATACTGATTGAATCTTTGGGCAGCTGTTTTCATGGTTTCATTAGGGTTCTATTTAAAACTATGGATTAAAGACACAGAATTGTGTTTAATCCCTCTCTTAGTGAATTCCCCAATGAATTCTTGAAAGAATTGCTCCATATCTCCAAATTGTTTGGGGTCTAATGCCTAGAACCAAGTTAGAGCCGTTCCTATGAGGGTGAGTCTGAAAGACTCATACTGCACGAAGAAGTCATCTACTTGTTCCGCTCTTAGAACTTGTTTAAATTCAGCAATGTGATCATAAGGTTCTCCCAATCTGTCATAATGATTCCTCACACATTTGGCCACCTGAATAGGTCTCAATCTTCTCATTGGTTTTGGCTGTCTAGGCATTATAGGGAAGGCGGGAACCACTGGTCTAATTGGGGGCATTCCAAAGCTGCACTCCCATTGGTGGTCATGGCCTTACTGGGGGTCGGTATTGATTGCCTACTCTAGGGTGGGTCTGATTGTGTGGTTGCACTCCTGGAGTAGCGAATTGTACGTGAGCATGGTTCGGAACGCTCGGTTGGCTAGTTTGTCCCGACATTGTGTGCTCTGCCTCTTGTTGGGTTTCGAAGGGGTTCTGAGAGGTGGTTGCGTGCTCTCTCTGAGGGAATACAGGCAAACCCATGTATTTCAGTCGAGCCCTGTCTATGGCATCTACCAACCAATACCTTCTCTGGTTCTTGTCTAGGCATGTTACTCTACACTCGTCTTCCGGATCCTTAAACTCATAAAACGTCATCGGACTTTCTTCTCTTCCTTGGGCTGGTGAGTCAGTTTGAAGCAACAAGTCCAAACCATGGATCAAATAGACTTCCAATAAGTAGTCGTCTTGAGGTATCAAGTCCCCTTTCAAGACTCGCATCACTTGGGACTTGCCTCTAGGGGTCATCACTGACTCCTCAGGGTTTGGTCTCCCTGAGTTTTCTTGTCCCACTAACTCTCCCCTCTCATTGATCAATTTAGGCTATTCAGTCACTATGTAGATGTGACCCAACTCTTGGATCTCACGGCTCTGATACCACTGATGGTACTTTAGCTACGATACCACTTTCGATATTATAGCACAGATACTACTTGTTATGGTCGACGCAGCAAAGACTCGAACCTTGTCAAGCCTGCGGAATTTGCTGCGTCACCAAAGAGGACGAGGGCTAAGCTAGAGTGATATTAGAACACCTCTATAATCAGCAGTAGCTTAGCAAAGTTACTGTCACTCAAACATATAAGATTGCATTTTGAATTTACTAAAAATTCAACCGAAACTTCATCGGACTGTCACTAGATTGTCACCCTAATTATACCGGAATCTTACCGGAATCAACTGCTATTCTATTTGTAATTACTTCAAGTGCATATACAGGAATTAAGGAAGTGATGTGTGAACTTCCTTCACTGAATGAACTCTTTCTGAAGTTTAAGGAAAGACTTCACCAGTTCAGAATGCCTCTTTCCGGTCAGGCTTTGTATTGTGTGTACATATTCATTTCACGGAAACCTTTGATGAACTGATAGTAGAGATGTCTAGCTACAAATAAGCTATCTCTCATACAAAACTTTAATTTACTCTCCGAGATATACTTTGTTGTTCTACCAAAAAACACGTTTTTTGAGAAAACTGTAACTGACCGAAAAATACGTTTACTGAGAGAGTACCGGAAAACATGTTTACTGAACGAACTGTAACTGTTAACTGACTTTATACCGTAACATGAGAATACTCAGATTTCTTCACATACGAACAATGCGCGCAAACTTCCACATGAACATGTGTTTTCTATTAGAGAAGATGTGTACAAAACCTAGCTTGGCCTCTTCTTGCTCAAGCTATAGAAACTCTCCTGCACTGACTAGTTTCTTCTTACCATCTCTCTCAGATGAATACCTGCCATTTTAGGTTTCTGTTATTCATCTTTACATACGCAATCTCTGGCGTCTTCTAAACCTATTCTTGATTTCTATATGCGCTCTATTCAAATGACGTGCTCTACTCACGCACGTTCTTGTTCGCATGCTTACTCGCTCTCGCTGGCGCTCTTTTTCTGTTTCTTGTCTCTCTCTTTATATACAGTTTTGATCCGGTGTAACGAACTCTAACAAACTCTGATTCTGGAAGATTCTACGTTGTACATAACGGTCGTGCATTTGTCCCTTCACTAAGGCTTTTGATTTTTTGAATACTTTGATTCCGCTTCTCTTTATCTTTCTTTTTCTTTTATGTCTGTCTCAACAGCTCCCCCTCAATCACTAATTTGACTCTTCCTGTCTTTCATATAATTTTCTTTCTTTTATACCTGCCATTTCTTTGAATCTGCTTGTCTTTGTTCCATCCAAGCTCTTTGTCAAAATATCTGCAATCTGATCTTTTGTTGGAGTGTATACTATTTCTATCTCCTTCTCCATTACCTTTTCCCTTAGGAAATGATACTGAATTTCTATGTGCTTTGTTCTTGCATGAAATACTGGATTTGTTGCAAGATACAACGAGCTCATATTATCTCCATGTATGATAGGTATACCTTGATCAATACCCATGCTTTTGAACAAGGTCTGCATCCATATCACTTCTTTAGCTGCTTCTACAAGTCCTTTATATTCTGCTTGTGTGACAATAAAGCCACTGTAAGTTGTTTCTTCGAACACCAGCTTACTAGCTTATCTCCTAGGTATATCATATACCCATGTGTTGATCTTCTGTCATCTTGACTTCCTGCCCAGTCTGAGTCACTGAATGCTCTCAGCTTTATATCTGACGTAAAAGGATAATATAATCCTTCTTTTATAGTTCTTTTGATATATCTAAGAACTCTCTGTCCTGCAACCCAATGTTGATCTTTCGGACAATGCATGAACTGTGAAAGAACTCCCACTCCATAACTAAGATCCGGTCTTGTTAGTGTAGCATAGATTAAGCTTCCCACTAATGACTGATACTTCCTCATATCTTTAAACTCTACACCACTATATTTGCTGAGTTTATGATTTGCTTCAAGCGGTGTTGAAGCTTCTCTGCAATTCTCCATATTAAACTTCTTCAGTAAGTTTAGGAGATACCTTTCTTGCGAAACATATACACCATGATCTGTGTATGTGAATTCCATTCCAAGAAAGTATGATAACTTTCCTAGATCACTCATCTGAAACTCCTTTTCAAGTAATCACTTTACTTCTTTAATTCCTTCATCTGAAGTACCTGTGATTATAATGTCATCTACATAAATGCAAATGTAGATCATACCTTCTTCTGTTCTCTTGATGAGTAGACTTGCATCTGCCTTCGAACTTTGGTATCCAAGTTCATTGAGATATTTCACAAGTCTATAATTCCAAGCTCTTGGAGCTTGCTTCAGTCCGTAAAGTGCTTTTCTTAATCTGTAAACAAAATTTGGGTATCTGGAACTTACAAACCCTTCAGGCTGTTCCATATAGACTTCATCTGATATGTATCCATTCAGAAATGCGTTCTTTATATCTAGCTGACTTAGCTTCCATCCTTTTGATGCTGCTATAGCAATCACTGTCCTTATGGTTGACATATTTGCCACCGGACTAAACATCTCATCGTAATCTATGCCATGTGTCTGAGCATAGCCCTTGATAACCAGTCTAGCTTTCTATCTAGCTATCCTTCCATCTGCAAGTTTCTCAACTTTGAAAACCCATTTATTTCTGATTACTTTCTTACCATTTGATTTTGAAACAAGTTCCCATGTCTTGTTCTCTTCCAGTGCGCTGAACTCTTCTTCCATTGCTTCTTACCTTTAGCTTCATCATAGTTCTGAGGTTCTTCATCATCTTTGACCATATATGCATAATTCTTCTATGTTTGAAATGTCGCTAAGCGGCCACGGAAAAAGTGATTGTGAAAGCCTTTATTTTGCGCAAACCCCTCGCAATCGGTCTACTTGGATTACCTAGAGCCCACAATTATCTCTCAAGAGCTAAATTTCCTCATTCATGCACTAACTCATTTCCTTCCGACTCACACTCCCTTCGCTTTCTCACATACCCGTACTCGTGCACTTTCTCCTACCCTCTCACCCTAATTCCTAAGTTCTTTCCCTTCCTTGATTCCTACTTATCCTTCAATTGTTCTCACACTCTCTTCCTGTGCAGGCACAAATATGCTCTCAATTCACTAGTACCTACCTCCGCAAATATGTGAATAGTGTAGCGCACACTTTCTCATACTCATCACTGGATCACCCTCTCAAGTTCACAAACTCAAGTGCCTTCATACACACTCGCTCACATGACCATCCATATTTTACATACATGCATACTCCTTCGCCCGCATTCAAAAACCTTGAGGCACTCACAACCAACCGAGCAACCAATCAATCATTGGCACTCTCACTCACCCATCTTTACCATTCACGTATTTTACAATTGAAATATTCATACAATCCATTCATACGCTTATATACACCACTCTTTCACCTCACTTCCTCTCTCACTCACACATACACGCGTTGTCTCATGCATGCGCACACTATAGATAAGACATGCTCCACTCACATCACACCCCAACTCCTTCTCATACTTCCTAACTCAGTCTCTTTCTCACACACGTACACGCTTTCTCATTTCAAGTTTAACCAACCGCTTCCCAACAAACATTGTGCGGGACAACAACTGTTGGAGTTGTTGAGGACACTCCCATTTCCCAGGATAGGAGAAGAGCAGATGTTACAGTTCTTAACAAGTGGAGTAACAGAAGATGGTAAAAGGACAATAAATAAACTAAATCATATCGCCGAGAATACAAGCTTACAGATTCTTTTTCTTGATGTGAGAAGAGAGCTGTCAATGTTGTCTGGTTATGCGCAATCAAGCTCAACCCTTTAATTGAATAATGATCTTCGCAGCTTCGAGGGGTAGTGCTCAATCTCAAAGATATAATAAGATTCTGATGCATGCGTTCACTTGAAATTTAAAGTAGACGCGTGCGCGCGCAGGCATATATTGAAATTTAAAGCAGACACGCTTAATAAAACCAACCTGTTGCGGCCTTCTTCTAATTGATGAGGACGATAATGTGAGGCAAAATGAACAGGTGGGATTGCCTGCGAGGTGTTGAGTGAGCCTAATCTTGCATTGAAATCAGGCACCTGCGTCATCTGCAAGGCTTCCATTCTCTGTCAATAAGCATACGACTCACGTAATTCTCTGCTCGCACATGAAGTGACTGCCTAGCAGAGAAGTAGATATGGCTACTGTGCAATGAGAGCAGCTCTCTCTGTTATGAATACCGATCCTCTCTTATGTTCCCAACTCACAGAAAAAATTTTATGAAGACCCTCATCCACTGCAATCTAATTGAACAAAATTCAAAGATCGAATTCGATGAACTGCGCCTCCCATAGATGACGCTCCCCTTCACCTTGACTTGTGATTCTCCCCAGCCATCGGTAGTGACCCGACTGCATGTGTGACCTGCCTATGTCCTTGAGCTCTTCCTCTCTGCTCTCCCGGAAGATTTAAAAACGCGAACAAAAGGAAAGACAGGGCGCAATAAATCCTTGAGTGCGGTATATGTAGCCGACCAGGCTGCTCTCCGAGAGCTCCCCCCCCCTCGGAAGGTCTTCTGAAATGTCCTCCTTGTGTCTCTCCCCTCGCACTCTTCTCTGTGCGTGTCAAAAACTAGGACTCTCTGTCTCTGACGAGCAGTCTCCTTCTTTCCCTATATTGAAGTCCAGAATAGCAGTGGCCAGAACATCTCCCAGAGGGCCTCCTCAATTCACTCCGGCCCCGCCCTTTCCACGAGCGAGAATCCCCCTCTTTAACCCTCCGTTCGGTCTCCAGTCTCGGGCGTTGTGTCCAAGGTGGCAGCAGTGTCGACCTCTTTTCCAATTCCCCCTTTCTGTTTCTCTTGTCAGACCTGCCAGCAAAACGGCATGCCCCCCACTCCTCTGCACTCTCGGATAGTCATTCCTGAAAAGAAACGGATCCTTCTGACTTAATCAACAGCTCAGTACCGACTTCTTATATGCTTCCGCTCCTCTCATTCATATCTGCACTAAAAAAACACGAAGAAGAGAGAGAGCTCCCATCTTTAACACAATCATGCAAATCTCCGGTGTAAGTAGTGCCATAGACATTGTTATTCCATATTTCACTGCCATATTATACATGGTAATATTCATTGACAACACACCCAAGTAGAGCAATTATGAAGCGCAAATTTAATGACAAGTTCTTGTCATAGCAGCCATCAACTGCTCGGCACTCTCTTTTCTGGCCATTCTAGCACATGTATTATGCAAAACATGAAACGCATGTTGACTTTATGCAATCCCCTAGTTCCTGTGAATGGCCACCAGCACCATATTTAGTATTCCACACTTCTAGTGCCACATAAAACTGCATATTACCAGAGAAAATTCCCTATATTACACAATCATTTTATCAGGACATGTTCTTCAGAAGAGTTTAGCTGCATGTGTGTTGAAGGGAGTTTTAAATACAACAAATCATCGAAAGCAAACACATGACTATTATTGCTCGGTGCAGTAGATTGCCAACTATGTGTTGCACTTTTCCATATCCTACTCATCCTCATAACCTCAATGATCATAGCATCCTCTTGCACTCCAGCTGCTGCATAAATATTTGCCATAAGTATAGAAGCTAGACCATCATTTTCATCTGCCAGTATTGCTTGTTCAAATACCCATCTGCCCATATGCACATCCCCATACTTTTGACAAGCACCCAATATGCTAAGCCAAATGTTATAACTATCAGAGAGGGGAATCTGCTGGACCAAATGTATTGCCTTTTCTATGTGCCAAAGAGTGAATGAGCCTCTTCCACGTGACCCAGATGACACATTGTGCATATCCTGCAATCAATGTCTCCACACGCTACTCATCAATTATCAAACTCATGCCTCGAGTACCTGAAATCAAGCGTATTTTCCTGCCAAATAGAACCGATTAGTGCATCAAAATCAACCATTTTTGGGGCTAACATACTTCCCTCTTCTTATTTGCGAAGTCGTCCTCGACGAGCCACTATTGCTGCAGTAAAATCCAAACAACCATGAATATGTCAATTTTCAATTGGTTCACATACCTTTCCATTGAGCCGCCATTTCCACTGAACCTGCACTCATCGCAGCTATTAGTGCTCAAAAATCACTCATGAACACATTCAAATCAGTCACTTCCAAAATGATCCAAGAACATGCACATATATGCAATTCCATTTCAGCCATGCATTACTTTGCTCATACATTTCATTACGAACAATGGTCTCAACCAAAATAACACATGCACACTTTCCATGTTTTAGATATGCAACTACTATTGCGGCAAACAGAAAAGAAAATAACAACAACTGAAATGAACAACGACAACTGAAATGAACGTCATCGGAGATGCAAAAATACCCAAAATGCATAACCCTTTTTATTGACCTACTATTCGCTATGTACAACCATATTCATGACTAGACGTTCCCGAAAAAATCGCCATCGTCGTCCTACAAAAATCATCGAAACTCGAGTGCAAGTCAAGACATACATCAGAACCCTAGAGTGTCCCAAACACTAGAAAAACCCTCAGATAGAGCACACAAGTTGTAAAGCACAACCGTTGCATTACCTCGCTAAAGCCTCATCCATAAGTACATATACAGTCTCCGTGCCTTCAAGAATGTTGATCCAAAGTGAGCTGATCTGTCGCAAGCCAACACATACCAATCACACAAGCAAATAACGTTCCCTTCCAGGCGATCATCGCCCTCTCCTCTCTTTCTCTCCCCCTCGGGAGTGGGGAATAACTTCATATGAAAATTTTATTTTAATCACACGTTGGCCTACATTGACACTGGATGCGATTCGTGGACCTGACCACCCGATCAGGTTGATTCCACCCATCTACCAACGCAATGCAGCGCACAACACACAAACACACAATGATAACACATAACATATATCAGCTAGCCCATAACGAAGCTGGATACAGCTCGTGGTCGTGACTACCCAGCCACGATGGCTCCACCCACCTACCAACCCGTTATGGCGTGTAGCTAAGACACAGGCATATACATCCCAAGCCTATGGCGAAACTAGCTGCGGCTCGTGGTCCTAACCACCCGGCGAGGATAAATCCACCCACCTACTAGCCCACCATAGCGCATTGGTACGATCACACAACACATTTTCTTTTTCTTTTCTTTTTTTTTCGTTTTTCCTTTTCATAATAAATTAGTTCACCCAGGTCCTGAGAATTAGGGAGAGGAAGAAAGGGACTTTACCCACGTTCCCACACATACATGCAAACATATACACTCTAGCCTTTGACAGATCAACCACCTCTTCACTTCATTCTCTCAACCATAGACACTACATATGTATTCATCGATTCAACTTTTCACTTGGTAACTACAGCCAGCTATGCCTTAGTCCCTCGTATACCTATCCCTAGGTGTCCTAGAATGTGAGTCCCCGGAATGTCTCATGCAGTCTCACATCGTACTCGAATCCCGACAACTTCTCTAAGGCGAGTCAGACTCAACTTCGGGAGCTCCGTCATCACTTCCTAGCGTTAGCACGTCTGCCCAAGCCCAGGTGATATCGTTTTCCTCATTAGGCATTTCCCTAGAAGGATCAAAATAATAGTATCGATCTCCCGCCCATCCTACATGTCGAGCTAAGTACTCCTCAAAACACTCAATGTAAAATGCAACACCCAAATCCTGGTTTATAAAGCATACCAGCCAATGCGCTTCCTCAACATCGTATTCCGTCTCAAGGTCGTCGACATCTATATCCATGCGAGCGAACGTTTGGTCCGAGAAATATATCCTTAGCTCGTACAAGTAGAGTTGCGTAATTTGGTCTGCCATTTTGTTACTTAGGCTCTAACAGTCTCTGCATAACACAAAAAATATTAGAAGTCCAAATGCTTGAGCTAGCAAGGGAGATTATTTTTGACACACAAATCATAGCTTACATATGCGCATATATATATAATACTATACATGTATGTACAAGAAGTTTACTTCGTCACTTCGTTTGGATCTCGTCTGGCCCTTCCAACCTAACATCACTTGAAATATGGTTTAACTCGAAGCGCGTTAACCTTCACGGGAGCATATTCTTCTCCTAAATCTTGAATTTGCATGGAACCATTGGGATTGAGTTCCACCACCTTAAACGGTCCCGCCCATCTTGTCTGCAACTTTCCTGGGAATTTATAATATTTACTATCATAGACTAGTACCAAATCCCCTTCTTGAATCACATAGGTTTTGAGATTTTTGTCATGTCTTTCCTTACGTCTCTTCTGAATAGCTTCCAAGCTTTGTTGTGCGATGAGTCTCTTTTCTTCCAGCTTGACCAATTGTATGTACCTTTCCTTCAATGACTCTTCCTCGCCCAATCTGGCTTCAATGGCCACTCTTAATGTCGGCACTTCTTTTTCGATAGGGAAAATGGCTTCCTCGCCATATACTAGAGAGAACGGAGTGCTCTTTGTCGTCACTCGGTAGGATGTTCTATACGCCCACAAAGCTTCCAGAAGTCTCTCATCCCAGTCTCTCCTATGCACCGCTACTGTTTTTGTCAGAATCTGTTCAAGGATTTTGTTGGTGACCTCCACTTGTCCGTTTGCCCTTGGATAATACGGAGTGCTCTTTCTATGTTTGATTTTGTAGAGTTCCATCAATTCTTCGATCAATTCATTGACAAAATGTGTCCCTCTATCACTCACTATTTCCAATGGGCATCCAAATCGAGTGATAATTTGCTCATACAGAAATTTCGCTACATCAACAGCCCGGTCAGTCTTCAGAGCTTTGGCTTCCACCCACTTGGTAACATAATCAGTACAGACCAAGATATACCTATTGGATCTTCGTCGTGAGGGAGGATCAATAGGCCCCACAAAATCAATTCCCCATTTCTCAAACGGCTTAAGAGCCAACACCGGCGTAAGAGGAGAAGCATGTGATAAAGTGGGTTTGCCCATTCGTTGGCATTTGTCACACTTCTTACAATATGTATGAGAGTCCTTGAACAATGTTGGCCACCAATACCCTGCTAATAAAATCTTTCTTGCCGTCAATTCACCAGCAAAATGTCCACCGCAAGGTTCGTCATGCAAAGCCCTCAACACTAGATTTGCCTCTTCTTCCTCGAGACACCTCCGATAAATGCTCTCGTGAACAAAATATCGATAGAGTTGCCCCCCAATGATGCTATGATGCTTTGCCAATGCTAACAGCTTTTGTTTCTCCCTCTTGCTTGCTCCTGGCGGGTATTTAGTAGTGCACAAGAAATTCACCAAATCGGCATACCAAGGTATTTTCGCATCAACCTGGAATAGATGCCCATCAGGAGCATCGTCGGGCACACCAGAGATTGGCTCCTCATTAACAATTCGAGATAAATGGTCGGCCAATATATGCGCTTTGCCTGGTCTGGTGACCACTGTGAATTGGAATTCTTGGAGAAGTAGCATCCACCTCATTAGTCGTCCTGATAACTCTGGTTTATTAATGATATACTTAAGGGCTTCGTGATCCACATAAAAAGTGAAATGCTTTCCCATCAAGTAATGCCGATATTTATTCACCGCAAAGATCATCGATAGACATTCCTTCTCCGTAGTCGTGTAGTTTCTCTCAGTGCTATTCAAATTGCGACTTGCATAGTAAATAGGATGATCCAACTTTTTCTCGTCAGCTTGGCATAGTACTGCTCCAACTGCAGTATGAGAAGCGTCGGTATGTACATGAAATTCCTTCGTCCAATCAGGTGCTACCAAAATCGGTGCATTTATTAACCTCTCTTTGATCGAGTCGAATGCGACTTGACACTCTCCCGTCCATTGGTATTGTTGATCCTTCCTTAAGAGAGTTGTCAGTGGTGCCGCTATAGATGCAAAATTTAATATAAATCGTCGATAATAGTTTGCATGGCCCAAAAATCCTCTGAGTTGTCGCAAGTTTTGCGGTGGTGGAAGTTGTCCAATTTTCTCCACTTTGTCCTCGTCAACCGCAATCCCTTTTTCGGAAATGACATGACCCAAAAGCAATCCTCTTCGTACTCCAAATGTACACTTTTCAGGATTCAATGCGATGCCTTTTTCGATGCTTCTTCTTAAAATTGCTTCGATCCTCTCCATCATGTTCTCATCGTCGCCTCTGATTGCAAAGTCATCAAGAAATATCTCCATCCAATCCTGCAGGTAGTCTTGATATGCAGCTATCATTGCTCTCTGGAATGTGGCCGGTGCATTGCATAATCCAAATGGCATCACACGATATGCGTACGTACCCCATTCTGTCGTGAAAGTAGTTTTGGATTGATCCTCTTCATGGATTTGGATCTGGTTGTACCCACTAAAACCGTCCAAAAATGAGTACAGTTTATGGCCAGCCACTCTATCCAAGATTTGATCAGTAAATGGCAAGGGGAAATGATCCTTCTTCGTGCGCTCGTTCAACTTCCGATAATCTATGCAAATACGGATTTTCTTATTTTTCTTCGGCACAACTACAATTGGTGATACCCATTCGCTAGATGCAATGGGGTATATGAATCCTGCCTCCAATAATTTGGTCAATTCCAGCTTGATCAATTCCGAATAGACTGGATTCGTTCGCCTGAGTCGTTGACATATCGGTCGTGTGCCTTCTTCCAAGTCTATATAATGTTGACAGATTTGGGGATCAATTCCTCTCAGATCACTGTACGACCATGCAAAGGCCTCGCTAAAATTTTTGAGTGTCGTTTTAATGCAGCCTCGTACTCCATCTGGTAGATCTGACCCTACACTCAAGAACTTTTCTGGAAAGACTTCCCATTTTTCCAACTGAGCTTCTCACGAATAATCTTTATTTCTCGATGACACTGTGATTGGAATGTGCTCTCCGATCACGCGTGCATGGTTGGTCAGCAAATCATTGTCTTGTTCTCTTCCAATTGAACCTAGTTTCTTCAATTCAGCTTTTGCAATGGCTTCCGACACTTTGGTCTTACTCTTCGCTTCCTTTTCTGATTCTCGACTCCTCTTTAGAATCTCTGCTTCTAGCATTCTAACTCTGTCTCGCAACTGTTGCACTTCCATCGCTGTAGCTAGTTCTAGTTCCAATTCTTCTCTCGAAGTGCCCTTCTCCAGAGATTGGGTAACTTTGTTTTTACTTGAGTCTATACTCAACATGTAACAATCAAATTCACTTGTATACGTCAACCATCCTAGCAACTCCTGATCGGAATCGTCGTTATAGAGCAATGGATTTTGATACTCTCCCATCTTCGTGTCTTGATTCTTAAAGAGCTGCAAGTTGAACCCGTCTTGAAGCAGATTCTTGTAGGTGTCCGTGTTCAAAGAAAATCTAGCTCGTGCACTCTCGTGCCTTGCTTTCTCCTTTTCTTTCTTTTCCATCTCATCGACTATTATTGCCTTTTTCTTGTTGCTCGAAGGTGGGGATACTTGCAACTGAATCCGATCAGATTTTGGCCCTATCGAAATAAAACCTGTGCGCCAGTCATGCACACATTCGGCTTGCACCAGCCATGGCCGTCCAAGTAGAATCGAGAAGGTAGCCTCCGAGGTCCTTGGTCTTACTATCAGATAATCAACTTTAAACTCTAGACCGCCCAAACTGTACTTACATTCTTCAAAAGGCCCGCAGGCTTCACTTGTGTTTGATCTGCCATCCTCAAAGACATCGGCGTCTCTTCCATGTGGTTAAGGCCCAAAGCTTTCATCATGAATTCGGTCATCAGGTTGACTGCAGCTCCACTATCTAACTGAGCACCAGGGACTGCATATCCTTTAATTTCGATCGTCACAACTGGAGCATTTGAATCAATTTGCGTCGTAATGCTTTGAATGATTCCTTGAACATCCTTGTCTTGTCTCTTTTTATCTCTAGCTTTCCTCGGCTTCTTAATATATTCGTTATAGAATTGTTTCCTATAAACAGGCGAACATTTTAGCAATGTGCCAATGTCCAGCGTGACTTCAGTGTCAGCAAGTAACTTCACAATATCTACTTCTTCCGAACTTTGTCTTTCCTTTCTAATCTTAGGAGCTTTCAATCTCTCAGGGAATGGTGCTATGCCCGGCACAAACTCCTTGGTTACTGGTGGAAGAATCTCAACCTCTTCCCCATCCTCAAACTCTTGCTGCTCAACAAGTCCTCTAACTTGGTTTTCTACCTCTTCGTGTTCAGCTATTCTTTCTTGACTCCCTTCTTCACCTTCGCCTCTTGGGTTCTTCTTCGAGTACTCTTGAGTCCTTGTGACTACTGCTACAGTTGGATCCTTGTGTAGTTTCTTGGCCTCGTAAGCATCCACAAAGTGCATCGACGAGCTAGAGCCTTCTTGAGGGTTTGGTGTCTTGAACACTACTCCGATCGTAGGAACGTGCTCTTGAGCTCTTGATGTGAGATGCATCTGAGTATCAACATAGTTCGAGGATCCTACTGGTCCTTTTTCCTTGCCGGCGGCAGCTCTTCGTTTTGGACAATCTTCATCAAAGTGGCCCTCCCCACTACAGTACCTACATAGTGGGGTATAGTCAATTGGCTTCTTTTCGTTTGGACATCTAGATTGAGTATGGCCAAAGCCATGACATCTCCAGCACTGGATTGGACCATCTCTTCTTTGATCACGCGCGGCTCCTCTTGGATAGTCTCCTCCTTGACCCTGAGCACCATATCCATAAGTCGGTCTGTTTTCCCAACGAGATGTAGGTGGTACACTTTGAGCAGGCAATCCCGTGTAAGGTCTTTCTCTTGTATCTCCTGCTTTCATGGTCCTTTCTTCATAGGCTCTCTTGTTGTAACATCGGTCCTCTGTGTGATTTGTCCTTCCACAAAAAGTACAACGCATCCTAGGTGGCGACCTGTCTGTGAATACTCTCGAGACTGTAGGGCATTCTGAAGCCAAATGGCCGTAACCATGACACTTTCCACACCATGTATTCGATCGAAACACTTGATTCGGGCTTGTTGTGACCTCTGGTTTTACTGTGTACGTCTCTTGAGTTATCGTGGCGGCTTTAATAGCTTGCGTGACCAATTCCAATATTCTTTCTTCGGTTAGTGCAGGCTTTACCTCGCCCGACGTGCTAGTGGCAGCTACAAAAGCTGGGGTCGTCAATGCGGGACTTCCTTGGCCAGGATCTTTCATTGGTATGTTTCCTGGGCCTCCCATAGGCTCGTATAAGAGTTCCATCTTTCTTTGTTGGCATAATTGTACTTCCTCCCAAAGCCTTGCTTGTTCCTTAGCATCCATTAAGGTCGCAGGTCTTGTCAGGCTGATATGCTGTTGTGCCGTAGGATCTCGCAATCCTGAAATGAATCTACGTTTCAATGTCTCATCATTCGGGGCATTCGCACCCATCTTTCTTACTAATGTTTCCATTCTCTGAATATAGTTGTCGATGCTCTCATTGACTCCTTGTCGCAAATAATCCATTTGTTGGGCCAATCTGTCTTGGAAGCCTTGTCGTCGAAACTTTGCCAAGAAGGCTTCCTTGAGCGTTTGATAAGTTCCACGCTCTTGTGGTGTCAAATTTCCATACCAATTGGCTGCCTCATCACGGAGAATAGCCGGAAAAATTCTCAACCTTTGATCCTGGTCAACTACGTCATTGGCCTCACAAGTAACCTCAAACAACTGGATAAAACTATCCGGATCTTCGTCCCAAGTACCTGAAAACTTGGTGAAGTCCCCCAAGTGAACTGAAATCCGCTGAGCCATTTCGAACAGAGGTGTGATGTCAATATCACTTCGATCCCAAAAATTTAGCACACGTGGCTTCAGGATCCCTCCTTCAAATTGTCGTACTTGATTCGCGACTCTCCTACGGGAGTACACGTTTTTGACTGATTTCTTCGAGGCAATCGAAGTCCACTCACCTGGCGGTTCCCACCTTCTTCTTTCTCTTTCAAGGGCTCTTCTCTGAGCGCGTTCCTCTCTTTGAGTTTGTGTTGCTCCTGACGATGAGCTCCCCTCGCTCATGTACTAGACGTGGGGTCCGCAAGCTCGGCCAACCTGTGGCGCTAGGCGAACCTATGGCACTCTCTTATAGAGACGTACCAAGCTATTCCCGGCAAACGCACCAAATGAAATGTCGCTAAGCGGCCACGGAAAAAGTGATTGTGAAAGCCTTTATTTTGCGCAAACCCCTCGCAATCGGTCTACTTGGATTACCTAGAGCCCACAATTATCTCTCAAGAGCTAAATTTCCTCATTCATGCACTAACTCATTTCCTTCCGACTCACACTCCCTTCGCTTTCTCACATACCCGTACTCGTGCACTTTCTCCTACCCTCTCACCCTAATTCCTAAGTTCTTTCCCTTCCTTGCTTCCTACTTATCCTTCAATTGTTCTCACACTCTCTTCCTGTGCAGGCACAAATATGCTCTCAATTCACTAGTACCTACCTCCGCAAATATGTGAATAGTGTAGCGCACACTTTCTCATACTCATCACTGGATCACCCTCTCAAGTTCACAAACTCAAGTGCCTTCATACACACTCGCTCACATGACCATCCATATTTTACATACATGCATACTCCTTCGCCCGCATTCAAAAACCTTGAGGCACTCACAACCAACCGAGCAACCAATCAATCATTGGCACTCTCACTCACCCATCTTTACCATTCACGTATTTTACAATTGAAATATTCATACAATCCATTCATACGCTTATATACACCACTCTTTCACCTCACTTCCTCTCTCACTCACACATACACGCGTTGTCTCATGCATGCGCACACTATAGATAAGACATGCTCCACTCACATCACACCCCAACTCCTTCTCATACTTCCTAACTCAGTCTCTTTCTCACACACGTACACGCTTTCTCATTTCAAGTTTAACCAACCGCTTCCCAACAAACATTGTGCGGGACAACAACTGTTGGAGTTGTTGAGGACACTCCCATTTCCCAGGATAGGAGAAGAGCAGATGTTACAGTTCTTAACAAGTGGAGTAACAGAAGATGGTAAAAGGACAATAAATAAACTAAATCATATCGCCGAGAATACAAGCTTACAGATTCTTTTTCTTGATGTGAGAAGAGAGCTGTCAATGTTGTCTGGTTATGCGCAATCAAGCTCAACCCTTTAATTGAATAATGATCTTCGCAGCTTCGAGGGGTAGTGCTCAATCTCAAAGATATAATAAGATTCTGATGCATGCGTTCACTTGAAATTTAAAGTAGACGCGTGCGCGCGCAGGCATATATTGAAATTTAAAGCAGACACGCTTAATAAAACCAACCTGTTGCGGCCTTCTTCTAATTGATGAGGACGATAATGTGAGGCAAAATGAACAGGTGGGATTGCCTGCGAGGTGTTGAGTGAGCCTAATCTTGCATTGAAATCAGGCACTTGCGTCATCTGCAAGGCTTCCATTCTCTGTCAATAAGCATACGACTCACGTAATTCTCTGCTCGCACATGAAGTGACTGCCTTGTTGGCGAAAACTTCGGCTCTAACGCCTACTGTTGCGGAAATGCTTTCGCCCTGAAGGTGAGTTTCGCGACAAAGCTTGAACTCTGTCAGGCCTGCGGAAATTGTCGCGCCACCGTAGTAGAATGCTAAACTAGAGTAATTCAGAACACTTCTGTAATCAACAGTAGCTCAGCCTAATTAACGTCGCTTTAATTGTGTTATTCTGCGACACAAGTTCCACCGGAACTTCACCAGACTGTTACTGGACTGACACCGTAGTCGTACCGGAACTTCACCGAAATAAACTTAGTTCTGTTCGAAATTGCTTCAGATGAACTTATGTGAAGTAAGGAAGTAGCGTGTGAGCTTCCTTCACCGAATGAACTTCCTTCTGGAAACTTCACAGTTCTAAAATGCTACTTTCCGGTTAACTTTTGTACTGTGTGTACATCTTCATTCCACCGGAAACTGTGATCAGCTTAAAGTAGAGACGTCTAGCTACAAGATGAGCTATCTCTCATACAAAGCTTCAAACTCTGCTACGAGTTATACTTCGTTGTTCTACCGAAAAAACTTGTTTTCTGAGAAACTGTAACTGACCAGAAATTACTGAAATATGTTTACTGAGTAAACTGTTATTCACCGAAACATGCGTTTACAGAGAAGGTATTGAAGCACGTTTAGTAACGAGTCGTGACAGTAAACGAGAAATGGAACTTCCTACCGTAACACAAAAATTGCTTCAGGTTCTTCACAAATAAAGATTGCATGCAGACATCCACATGAACATGTGTTTTCGATTAGAGAAGATGTGTACAAGTAAGCTTGGCTTCTTCTTGCTCAAGTTACAAAAACTCTCCTACAGTGAGTAGTTTCTTATTACCATCTCTCTTCAGATGAAAAGGCCCGACACTTCAGGCTTGTGTTATTCATCTGTACATACGCGGTCTATGGCGTCTTCTGAGAACTTCTAAATCTCTCTTCACTCATACGCGATCTATGGCGTCTTCTCTATATCTGTCTCTCGTTCTCCTCTGCGTATCAACGTCTATTCTTTTTCTATGTTTATCTGCGTCGTCTTCTGTCCTCTCACTCCTCTGAGTTGCTGTATATATATACACTTCTTTGGCACTCCTTTGCTCTGTCATTCTTCAATTTGTATTATGCGCGCCTTACGCGCCCGCCGCGGTTAATTGCTCTGTTATGCGGACACCGCGCACTAACTTCGCATACTGTACACCTGTGCATAGATTTTCCGGAAGATTCTGTTTCTCTCTTGTTTGTTGTGTCAAATTCGTGAGTGTTTCCTTAACAGCTCCCCCTCAATCACTAATTTGACTTCTTCCGGTCTTTCATATATCTTCCTTTCTTTTATTCCTGCCATCTCTTTGAATCTGTTTGTTTTTGTTCCATCCAAGCTCTTTGTCAGAATATCTGCAATCTGATCTTTTGTAGGAGTGTAGACTATTTCTATCTCTTTCTCCATTACTTTTTCTCTTAGGAAATGGTACTGAATCTCTATGTGTTTTGTTCTTGCATGAAACACAGGATTCGCTGCAAGATACAGCGAGCTCATATTATCTCCATGTATGATCGGTATACTTTGATCTATACCCATGCTTTTAAGTAACGTCTGCATCCATATTACTTCTTTTGCTGCTTCTACCAGTCCTTTGTATTCTGCTTCTGTTGATGATAAGGCTACTGTGTGTTGTTTCTTCGAACACCAGCTTACCAGCTTATCTCCTAGGTATATCATATACCCGTGTGTTGATCTTCGGTCATCTTGACTTCCTGCCCAATCTGAGTCACTATATGCTCTGAGCTTTATATCTGACGTAAAAGGATAATATAATCCTTCCTTTACAGTTCTTTTGATATATCTGAGAACTCTTTGTCCTGCAACCCAATGTTGCTCTGTCGGACAATGCATAAACTGTGAGAGAACTCCCACCGGAAAACTGAGATCCGGTCTTGTTAGCGTAGCATATATTAAGCTTCCTACTAACGATTGGTACTTCTTCATATCCTTAAACTCTGTACCACTATATTTACTGAGTTTATGGTTTACTTCAAGCGGTGTTGAAGCTTCTCTGCAATTTTCCATGTTGAACTTCTTCAGTAAGTTCAGGAGATACCTCTCTTGTGTGACATATACACCATGATCTGTATATGTGATTTCCATTCCTAGAAAGTATGATAATTTTCCTAGGTCACTGATCTTGAATTCCTTTTCTAGCAGTTTCTTTACCTCTGTAATTCCTGCATCTGAGGTTCCTGTAATTATTATGTCATCTACATAGATACAAATGTAGATCATTCCTTCTTTTGTTCTTTTGATGAGTAGACTTGCATCTGCCTTCGAACTTTGGTATCCAAGTTCGTTCAGATACTTCACGAGTCTGTAGTTCCAAGCTCTTGGAGCTTGCTTCAGTCCATAAAGTGCTTTTCTTAACCTGCAAACAAAGGTTGGGTATCTGGAGCTTATAAACCCTTCCGGTTGTTCCATATATACTTCATCTGATATATATCCATTCAGGAATGCATTCTTTATATCTAGCTGACTTAGCTTCCATCCTTTTGATGCTGCTATAGCAATCACTGTTCTTATGGTTGACATCTTTGCCACCGGACTGAACGTCTCGTCATAGTCTATGCCATGCGTCTGAGCATAGCCCTTGATAACCAGTCTCGCTTTATGTCTGGCTATCCTTCCATCTGCAAGTTTCTTAACTTTGAACACCCATTTATTTCCAATTACTTTCTTACCGTTCGGTTTAGGAACAAGCTCCCATGTCTTGTTCTCTTCCAGTGCGGTGAATTCTTCTTTCATTGCTTCTTGCCATTGCTTCTTGCCTTTAGCTTCGTCATAGCTCTGAGGTTCCTCCTCTTCTTTAACCATATATGCATAATCTTGTTGAGTTATATATGATGTATCATACGAGTATCTTTCCGGTTGTCTTCTTACTCTGTTTGACCTTCTTAGCTCGTATTCTTCGTGTGTGTCTGAGTACCCGTCTTCATCTTCGTTTCTTATACCTGTTCCGGTCCTAGACGTACTTGCCTCTTCATCTTTGTTTACCTGAACAATTGATTTTCCTTTCTCTCTTCTTTTTATCTCTTCTTCAAATTCTTCAGCCGTATGACTCTGATCTGCATACCAGCTTTTCTGTTCATCAAATGTTACATCCTTGGAAACAGTAAAATGTTTGGTTAGAGGGCTCCATAACCTGTAACCCATCTGTTTCTCATCATATCCGACGAATACATATTTCTCTGCTTTTGGTTCAAGCTTATGTCTCAGTTGAGACGGTACATAAGCATACGCTACTGATCCAAACACTTTGCAGTGATCAAGTGTTGGCTTCTTTCCCCACCAAGCTTCATAAGGGGTCATTCCTTCTAACGTTGTACATGGTAACCTGTTTACCAAGTATGTAGTTGTATTTACAGCTTCAGCCCAAAGATAATCCGGGCAATTCTTTTCTTTTAGCATAGCTCGTGCAAACTCGACTAGAGTTCGGTTTCTCCTTTCTGCTACACCATTCTGTTGTGGTGTATACCTGCAGGTTATTTCTCTCTTAATACCTGCATTCCAAAGATAGTCATTGAATTCTTGGGAGAAGTATTCTCCCCCTCCATCAGACCTTAGTCTTTTCAGCTTTCGTCCGGTGAGTCTTTCGGCATATGCATGAAAATGCCTGAAAGCTCCGAATACTTCTGATTTCTCTTTCAGAACATAAAGAGTTATCCATCTTGTGGCATCATCAATGAATAAAACATAGTACCTTGATCCGCTGATTGATCCTTCTTTCGTTGGTCCCCATACATCTGTATGTATGAGTTCCAGCACACTGTCATGTTTGAATCCTTTCTTCTGGAAAGGTAACCTGTGGGCTTTTCCCATTTGACAGGCTTCGCATTTGTGAATCATATGTTGGTTTTGTACATTCGGTAATCCCAGTACAGACTGATTCGCTATCATAGCTTTGATTCCTTTTTCGTGAAAATGACCTAATCTCTTGTGCCAGAGATCAAGTTCTGTAATTATCTTTTCATCATGTGTGAGCAGCGCTTGGCCAATGTTCCCTTGTACTCTTAAGGTAAAGAGTCTGCCTTCTTTCTTACCAGAAACGATCTGATAATATCCGTTCTTGGGATCTTCTACAAATACTCCTTTGTTTGTAAATCTGACCTGAAAACCTTTTTCGACTATCTGTCCCACACTGATCAGATTTTTCGGTATTGTTGGGACATACAAAACATTGGTTAGCAAATCTGCTCCACTCTTGCATTTCACTTTTCCGATTGATTGTACTTTGTGTCTTGTATTGTCACCTGTTTGAACAGTGTGACTAGAACTACCTTTCTCTAGTTCTGACATTAGTTCTATATTTCCTGACAAATGATTAGAGCATCCAGAATCAATGTAAAATACCTTTAGGTCTTCATTTTCTGATGTGCTGATTGAGTTCATCATCAATGATGTATGACTTTCATTCTGTGTGTCATTTGCGTAGTTGTTGTAGGTGGTGTTGTAGGATTGGCTCTGTCCCCAACTTCTTACTCCTCCTCTACCGTAGCCTCCTCTTTGGCTTTGTCTTCCTCTTTGGAAGTTACTTTGATTTCTTCCGCTACTGCCTCTGCTATTGTTGTTTTGATTTTGATTTGATCCTTGTTGATTGTGCCAACAATCATGCGCCAGATGGTTACTTAGTCCACAAATCCAGCAAGCTTTCTTGGTGGTATTCTGGCGGCTTCTTCCTCTTGCTCTTCCTCTGCCAGTGCCTTTACCTCTTGCGTAATAGGCCTGAGAACTCGACTCTTCTTCGTCTTTTGACTTACCCTTTTCTTTCTTCTTATTCTTCATATACATTGCTGAGCTATGTCCTTTGTCTGCGTCTCCTTTCAGGTCTTGCTCATATGTGAGCATTAAACCAAGCAACTGATTTAACTCTGGTACAAAATGATTTAGGGAGAGTTCAGTTGATAGTACGAAAGGTTTCCACCTTTCATCTCCTCTCAACCCTGTGAGCACTTGCGCTATCAATCTATGATCTTCGACTTCTTCATTTATGGATCCAAGACTATCTGCTAGATCCTTCATTTTAGTGACGTAGTCACTGATGCTTTGACTCGGCTTCTTTTTGAACCTTGTGAACTCGGACCATAGGCTGGCCTTCCTAGCTTTCGTAGTATTCTGGAAGTGATCTTCCAATGCGCTCCATATGTCCTCTGCTTTCTCCAAACCTCTAATGTGCGGTAGCAGATGATCTGACACAGTGTTGTAGATGTAGGCTCTTGCCGTTGCATCTTTCTTCTGCCATAGCTTTAGGGCGTCTAGTTCTTCTTTTTCCGGTTGACTATCATCTTCGAAGGTCGGCTTCTTTTCTTCTCCGGTTACGTACATCATTAACTCCTTACTCATAAGTAAGGCTTCCATGCGCATTACCCATGCGGGATAATTATCTCTGTCCAGTTTATCAATTTGGACGTGATCTGCCATGATAGAGAATACTCTAGGCTCTGATACCAATTGTTGGTGAAAACTTCGGCTCTAACGCCTACTGTTGCGGAAATGCTTTCGCCCTGAAGGTGAGTTTCGCGACAAAGCTTGAACTCTGTCAGGCCTGCGGAAATTGTCGCGCCACCGTAGTAGAATGCTAAACTAGAGTAATTCAGAACACTTCTGTAATCAACAGTAGCTCAGCCTAATTAACGTCGCTTTAATTGTGTTATTCTGCGACACAAGTTCCACCGGAACTTCACTAGACTGTTACTGGACTGACACCGTAGTCGTACCGGAACTTCACCGAAATAAACTTAGTTCTGTTCGAAATTGCTTCAGATGAACTTATGTGAAGTAAGGAAGTAGCGTGTGAGCTTCCTTCACCGAATGAACTTCCTTCTGGAAACTTCACAGTTCTAAAATGCTACTTTCCGGTTAACTTTTGTACTGTGTGTACATCTTCATTCCACCAGAAACTGTGATCAGCTTAAAGTAGAGACGTCTAGCTACAAGATGAGCTATCTCTCATACAAAGCTTCAAACTCTGCTACGAGTTATACTTCGTTGTTCTACCGAAAAAACTTGTTTTCTGAGAAACTGTAACTGACCAGAAATTACTGAAATATGTTTACTGAGTAAACTGTTATTCACCGAAACATGCGTTTACAGAGAAGGTATTGAAGCACGTTTAGTAACGAGTCGTGACAGTAAACGAGAAATGGAACTTCCTACCGTAACACAAAAATTGCTTCAGGTTCTTCACAAATAAAGATTGCACGCAGACATCCACATGAACATGTGTTTTCGATTAGAGAAGATGTGTACAAGTAAGCTTGGCTTCTTCTTGCTCAAGTTACAGAAACTCTCCTACAGTGAGTAGTTTCTTATTACCATCTCTCTTCAGATGAAAAGGCCCGACACTTCAGGCTTGTGTTATTCATCTGTACATACGCGGTCTATGGCGTCTTCTGAGAACTTCTAAATCTCTCTTCACTCATACGTGATCTATGGCGTCTTCTCTATATCTGTCTCTCGTTCTCCTCTGCGTATCAACATCTATTCTTTTTCTATGTTTATCTGCGTCGTCTTCTGTCCTCTCACTCCTCTGAGTTGCTGTATATATATACACTTCTTTGGCGCTCCTTTGCTCTGTCATTCTTCAATTCGTATTATGCGCGCCTTACGCGCCCGCCGCGGTTAATTGCTCTGTTATGCGGACACCGCGCACTAACTTCGCATACTGTACACCTGTGCATAGATTTTCCGGAAGATTCTGTTTCTCTCTTGTTTGTTGTGTCAAATTCGTGAGTGTTTCCTTAACATGCCTAGCAGAGAAGTAGATATGGCTACTGTGCAATGAGAGCAACTCTCTCTGTTATGAATACCGATCCTCTCTTATGTTCCCAACTCACAGAAAAAATTTTATGAAGACCCTCATCCACTGCAATCTAATTGAACAAAATTCAAAGATCGAATTCGATGAACTGCGCCTCCCATAGATGACGCTCCCCTTCACCTTGACTTGTGATTCTCCCCAGCCATCGGTAGTGACCCGACTGCATGTGTGACCTGCCTATGTCCTTGAGCTCTTCCTCTCTGCTCTCCCGGAAGATTTAAAAACGTGAACTAAAGGAAAGACAGGGCGCAATAAATCCTTGAGTGCGGTATATGTAGCCGACCAGGCTGCTCTCCGAGAGCTCCCCCCCCTCGGAAGGTCTTCTGAAATGTCCTCCTTGTGTCTCTCCCCTCGCACTCTTCTCTGTGCGTGTCAAAAACTAGGACTCTCTGTCTCTGACGAGCAGTCTCCTTCTTTCCCTATATTGAAGTCCAGAATAGCAGTGGCCAGAACATCTCCCAGAGGGCCTCCTCAATTCACTCCGGCCCCGCCCTTTCCAAGAGCGAGAATCCCCCTCTTTAACCCTCCGTTCGGTCTCCAGTCTCGGGCGTTGTGTCCAAGGTGGCAGCAGTGTCGACCTCTTTTCCAATTCCCCCTTTCTGTTTCTCTTGTCAGACCTGCCAGCAAAACGGCATGCCCCCCACTCCTCTGCACTCTCGGATAGTCATTCCTGAAAAGAAACGGATCCTTCTGACTTAATCAGCAGCTCAGTACCGACTTCTTATCTGCTTCCGCTCCTCTCATTCATATCTGCACTAAAAAAACACGAAGAAGAGAGAGAGCTCCCATCTTTAACACAATCATGCAAATCTCCGGTGTAAGTAGTGCCATAGACATTGTTATTCCATATTTCACTGCCATATTATACATGGTAATATTCATTGACAACACACCCAAGTAGAGCAATTATGAAGCGCAAATTTAATGACAAGTTCTTGTCATAGCAGCCATCAACTGCTCGGCACTCTCTTTTCTGGCCATTCTAGCACATGTATTATGCAAAACATGAAACGCATGTTGACTTTATGCAATCCCCTAGTTCCTGTGAATGGGCACCAGCACCATATTTAGTATTCCACACTTCTAGTGCCACATAAAACTGCATATTACCAGAGAAAATTCCCTATATTACACAATCATTTTATCAGGACATCTTCTTCAGAAGAGTTTAGCTGCATGTGTGTTGAAGGGAGTTTTAAATACAACAAATCATCGAAAGCAAACACATGACTATTATTGCTCGGTGCAGTAGATTGCCAACTATGTGTTGCACTTTTCCATATCCTACTCATCCTCATAACCTCAATGATCATAGCATCCTCTTGCACTCCAGCTGCTGCATAAATATTTGCCATAAGTATAGAAGCTAGACCATCATTTTCATCTGCCAGTATTGCTTGTTCAAATACCCATCTGCCCATATGCACATCCCCATACTTTTGACAAGCACCCAATATGCTAAGCCAAATGTTATAACTATCAGAGAGGGGAATCTGCTGGACCAAATGTATTGCCTTTTCTATGTGCCAAAGAGTGAATGAGCCTCTTCCACGTGACCCAGATGACACATTGTGCATATCCTGCAATCAATGTCTCCACACGCTACTCATCAATTATCAAACTCATGCCTCGAGTACCTGAAATCAAGCGTATTTTCCTGCCAAATAGAACCGATTAGTGCATCAAAATCAACCATTTTTGGGGCTAACAGTGTTATATAGGAAGTATCATAAGAATACCTTGTTGGTTGTTTCCTTACCCTGTTTGACCTTCTTGGTTCAAACTCTTCATGTGTATCTGAATACACTTCTTCATCAAATCCCTGTTCATCTTCATTTCTCATACATGATCCGATCCTGGACGTACTTGCCTGCATATAGTCTTCATCTCTATTCACCTGTACAATTGATTTCCCTTTCTCTTTCCTTCTTACCTCTTCTTGGAATTCTTCCGTTGTATGACTTTGATCTGTATACCAGCTTTTCTATTCATCAAATGTAACATCTCTAGAAACAGTAAACTGTTTTGTTAGAGGACTCCATAACCTATAACCCATCTGCTTTTCATCATATCCGACGAACACATATTTCTCTGCTTTTGGTTCAAGCTTATGTCTGAGTTGTGATGGTACATAAGCATAAGCTACTGATCCAAACACTTTGCAATGATCAAGTGTTGGTTTCTTTCCCCACCAAGCTTCATAAGGGGTCATTCCATCTAAAGTTGTACACGGTAATCTGTTTACCAAGTATGTAGCTGTATTTACGGCTTCAGCCCAAAGATAGTTTGGACAATCCTTTTCTTTTAGCATAGCTCGTGCAAACTCAACTAGAGTTCAGTTCCTTCTTTCTGCTACACCATTTTGTTGTGGTGTATACCTGCAGGTTATTTCTCAGACCTGTGAGTCTTTTAGCATATGCATGAAAATGCTTGAAAACTCCAAACACTTCTGATTTCTCTTTCAAAACATAGAGAGTTATCCATCTTGTTGCATCATCAATGAAAAGAACATAATACCTCGATCCGCTGATTGATCCTTCTTTTGTTGGACCCCATACATCTATATGAATGAGTTCGAGTACTTCATCATGTTTGAATCCTTTCTTCTGGAAAGGTAACCTGTGGGCTTTTCCCATCTGACATGCTTCGCACTTGTGAATCATATGTTGGTTCTATACATTCGGTAATCCCAGTACTGGCTGATTTGCAATCATAGCTTTTATTCCTCTTTCATTAAAATGACCTAATCTCTTATGCTAGAGATCAAGTTCTGTAATCACCTTTTCACCATGTGTGAGCAACGTCTGATGATATCCATTCTCGGATCTTCTACAAATACTCCTTCATTTGTAAATCTGACCTGAAAACCTTTCTCAACTATCTGTCCCACACTAATCAAATTTTTAGGTATTGTCGGAGCATACAAAACATTGGTTAGCAAATCTGCTCCACTCTTACATTTCACTTTTCCAATTGAATGTACACTATGTCTCGTATTGTCACCTGTTTGAACAGTATGATTGGAACTACCTTTTTCAACCAATTCTGACATCAGTTCTATATTTCCTGAAAAATGATTAGAACATCCAGAATCAATGTAAAATACCTTTAGGTCTTCATTATCTGATGTGCTGATTGAGTTCATCATCAATGATGTATGACTTTCATTCTGTGTTTCATTTGCGTAGTTGTTGTAGGTGGTTGTTGTAGGATTGATTATGTCCCCAACTTCTTGCTCCACCTCTACCATAGCCTCCTCTTTGATTTTGTCTACCTCTTTGAAAATTACTCTGATATCTTCCGCTTCTGCCTCTGCTATTACTTTTCTGATTTTGATTTGATCTTTGTTGATTGTGCCGACAATCATGAGCCAGATGATTACTTAATCCACAAATCTAGCAAGCCTTCTTGTTGATATTCTGACTACCTCTTCCTCTTCCAAAACCTCTTGCTCTTCCTCTGCCGGTGCCTTTACCTCTTGCATAATAAGCTTGAGAACTCGACTCTTCTTCGTCTTTTGACTTGCCTTTATCTTTCTTCTTGTTCTTCATGTACATTGCAGAACTTTGTCCTTTATCTCCATCTCCTTTCAGGTCTTGCTCATATGTGAGCATCAAACCAAGCAACTGATTTAATTCTGGTACAAAATGATTTGAAGATAGTTCAATCGAGAGTATGAAAGGTTTCCACCTTTCATCTCCTCTCAAACCTGTGAGCACTTGCGCTATCAATCTGTGATCTTCGACATCTTCATTTATGGATCCAAGACTATCTGCTAGATCCTTCATCTTAGTGACATAGTCACTAATGCTTTGATTTGCCTTCTTTTTGAACGTTGTGAATTCGGACCATAAGCTAGCCTTCCTAGCTTTCGTAGTATTTTGGAAATGATCTTCCAATGCACTCCATATGTCCTCCGCTTTCTCCAGACCTCTAATGTGCGGTAGTAGATGGTCTCTAACGGTATTATAAATGTAAGCTCTTTCCGTTGCATCTTTCTTTTGCCACAGCTTCAAGGCTTCTAATTCTTCTTTTTCTGGTTGACTATCATCTTCGAAAGTCGGCTTCTTTTCCTCTCCGGTCACATACATCATTAAGTCCTTACTCATAAGTAAGGCTTCCATGCGCATTATAAATGCGGGATAATTATCTCTGTCCAATTTATCAATTTGGACATTATCTGCCATGATCTTCTTATTTTTGTTACTTCCGGTGACCTTTTGAGAATCTTTCTGCTCTTCATAATCTTTCTCGTTCTGAAACAACTTGTGTGGTTAACCTACTCTGATACCACTTCTTGGATCTCACGGCTCTAATACCACTGATGGTACTTTAGCTACGATACCACTTTCGATATTATAGCACAGATACCACTTGTTATGGTCGATGCGGCAAAGACTCGAACCTTGTCAAGCCTGCGGAATTCGTTGAATCACCGAAGAGGACGAGGGCTAAGCTAGAGTGATATTAGAACACCTCTATAATCAGCAGTAGCTTAGCAAAGTTACTGTCACTCAAACATATAAGACTGTGTTTTGAATTTACTGAAAATTCAACCAGAACTTCACCGGGTTGTCACCAGATTGTCACCGTAATTATATCGGAATCTTACCGGAATCAACTGCTATTCTGTTTGTAATTACTTCAAGTGAATATACAAGAAGTAAGGAAGTGATGTGTGAACTTCCTTCACTGAATGAACTCTTTCTGAAGTTCAAGGAAAAACTTCACCAGTTCAGAATGCCTCTTTTCGGTCAGGCTTTGTACTGTGTGTACATATTCATTTCACCGAAATCTTTGATGAACTGATAGTAGAGATGTCTAGCTACAAGATAATCTATCTCTCATACAAAACTTTAATTTACTCTGCGAGATATACTTTGTTGTTCTACCGGAAAACACGTTTTCTGAGAAAACTGTAACTGACCAAAAAATACGTTTACTGAGAGAGTACCGGAAAACATGTTTACTGAACGAAGTGTAACTGTTAACTGACTTTATACCGTAACATGAGAATACTCAGATTTCTTCACATACGAACAGTGCGTGCAAACTTCCACAAGAACATGTGTTTACTATTAGAGAAGATGTGTACAAAAACTAGCTTGGCCTCTTCTTGCTCAAGCTATAGAAACTCTCTTGCACTGAGTAGTTTCTTCTCACCATCTCTCTCAGATGAATACCTGACATTTCAAGTTTCTGTTATTCATCTTTACATACGGGATCTCTGGCGTCTTCTAAACCTATTCTTGATTTCTATATGCGCTCTATTCAAATGACGCGCTCTACTCACACACGTTCTTGTTCGCACGCTTACTCGCTCTCGCTCGCGCTCTTTTTCTATTTCTTGTCTCTCTCTTTATATACAGTTTTGATCCGGTGTAACGAACTCTAACAAACTCTGATTCTGGAAGATTCTACGCTGTACATAACGGTCGTGAATTTGACCCTTCACTAAGGCTTTTGATTTTCTAAATACTTTGATTCCGCTTCTCTTTATCTTTCTTTTTCTTTTATGTCTGTCTGTATGTCAAATTCGTGAGTGATTCTTCAACACCAGCTTGTCCATGTATGCTCCTCCCTCATACTTAACAGCCGGTCTGGGCACAACTGTTGCATCCATGGAAGTCACCATCCTAGCCACAGATCTGTTTAAACCATCCACGTAGATAGGGATCTCCTGGGCATTAGTAGAAATGTACTGTAAAGAAGTGCGATATTCTCCTTCTACAGTGGTTGTGAAGTTTCTACTGGGAGTGGGACCCTGCATGTCTTCTGAAGCCATGGGTATCTCCTCCTCTGAGTCACTAGAGGTGTCTGAATAGACTGAGCGATGAGTGACCTGAGCGGCACTTCCCCTAGAAGATATGACACTTCTCCGGCTACTTAGCACCCTTCCTGATCTCAAGTTCATTCACCCTCCTGGGGCTCTCTAGGTCTCTAAAACTCTCCCTAAGTGGCTCCTCAAATGCCTTAAACTTATCCTTGAAAATCCTCCAAATGTTCTGGGCGATACCACTTTTGGCGATACTGCACCAGGCGATACTGCTCGTCAGACGATACGATACCACTTCTCTAAGCGATATGATACTATAGCAACAGACGATACGATACCTATGTTGAGCACGATACGATACTGGCTACCCTAGCGTAGAAAATCAAAGCCTTAGTGAAAGGACAAATTCACAACTGTAATGTAGAGCGTAGAAACTTCCAGAATTAGAGTTTGTTACACCGGATCAAAAACTGTATATAAATGAGATATGAAGAGAGAAAAGTGAGGAGCATGAGTGTGCATGAGAAGAGCGCGTAGTGCGAATAGAGCGCATATAGAAATCAAGAATAGGTCTAGAAGACGCCAGAGGTTGCGTATGTAAAGCTGACTAACAGAAACCTGAAATGTCAGGTATTCATCTGAGAGAGATGGTAAGAAGAAAGTACTCAGTGTAGGAGAGTTTCTATAGCTTGAGCAAGAAGAGGCCAAGCTAGTTTTGTACACATCTTCTCTAATAGAAAACACGTATTCATGTGGAAGTTTGCGCGCATTCTTCGTATGTGAAGAAATCTGAGTATTTTCATGTTACGGTATAAAGTTAGTTAACAGTTACAGTTTTCTCAGTAAACGTATTTTTCGGTCAGTTACAGTTTTCTCAGTAAACGTATTTTCTGGTAGAACAACGAAGTAGATCTCGCAGAATAATGTAAAGTTTTGTATGAGAGATAGCTTATCTTGTAGCTAGACATCTCTACTATCAGTTCATCAAAGATTTTGGTGAAATGGATATGTACACACAGTACAAAGTCTGACCGGAAAGAGGCATTCTGAACTGGTGAAGTTTTTTATTAAACTTCAGAAAGAGTTCATTCAGTGAAGGAAGTTCACGCATCACTTCCTTACTTCATCTATATACACTTGAAGTAATTACAAACAGAATTGCAGTTGATTCCGATAAGATTCCGGTATAATTACGATGACAGTCCGGTGAAGTTCCGGTTGAATTTTCAGTGAATTCCAAACACAGTCTCATATGTTTGTGTGACAGAAACTTTACTAAGCTACTGCTGATTATAGAGGTGTTCTAATATCACTCTAGCTTAGCCAACTTCAATGGCGCAGCAAATTCCGGAGGCTTGATAAGGTTCGAGCCTTTGCCGTATCATCAACAAGTGGTATCAGAGCAGAAAGATTCTCAAAGAGCCAACAGAAGTGAAGATACAAGAGAATTCGAAGAACTTTCATAAAGAAAGGTGAATGCTGAAGAGATCAACAGAAAACGGTATCATGAAGTATTCCGAAGTCATTTTCAAGGTAAAGGTTTACAAAAGGTAAAATTCTTTAACGTTACACTCACCAGAAGAAACAGAAACAAGAAGATTATGGCAGATCATGTTTCAATTGACAAATTGGACAGAGATAATTATCCCGCATGGGTAATGCACATGGAAGCCTTACTTATGAGTAAGGACTTAATGATGTATGTGACCGGAGAAGAAAAGAAGCCAACCTTTCAAGACATTAGACAACCAAAGGAAGAAGAATTAGAAGCCTTGAAGCTGTGGCAGAAGAAAGATGCAACGGTAAGAGCTTACATTTATAATACCGTTACAGATCATCTACTACTGCATATTATAGGTCTGGAGAAAGCAGAGGACATATGGAGTGCGTTGGAAGATCATTTCCAAAATACTACGCAAGCCAGGAAGGCTAGCTTATGGTCCGAATTCACAACGTTCAAAAAGAAGTCGAATCAAAGCATTAGTGACTATGTTACTAAGATGAAGGATCTAGCAGATAGTCTTGGATCCATAAATGAAGATATCGAAGATCACCGATTGATAGCGCAAGTACTCACAGGTTTGAGAGGAGATGAAAGGTGGAAACCTTTCGTACTCTCAACTGAACTTTCTTTAAATCATTTTGTACCAGATTTAAATCAGTTGCTTGGTTTGATGCTCACATGTGAGCAAGACCTGAAAGCAGATGGAGATAAAGGACAAAGTTCTGCAATGTACATGAAGAACAAGAAGAAAGGAGATAAAGGTAAGTCAAAAGATGAAGAAGATTTGAGTTCTCAGGCTTATTATGCAAGAGGTAAAGGCACTGGTAGAGGAAGAGCAAGAGGTTTTGGAAGAGGAAGAGGTAGTCAGAATATCAACAAGAAGGCTTGCTGGATTTGTGGATTAAATAATCATCTGGCTCATGATTGCTGGCATAATTCCCAAGGATCAAGTCAGAATCAGAATAACAATAGTAGAGGCAAAAGCGGAAGATATCAAAGAGGTAGACAAAATCAAAGAGGAGGCTATGGTAGAGGTGGAGCAAGAAGTTGGGGACAAAATCAATCCTACAACACCACCTATAACAACTACGCAAATGACACACAGAATGAAAGTCATACATCATTGATGATGAACTCAATCGGCACATCAGATAACGAAGATCTAAAGGTATTTTACATTGATTCTGGATGTTCTAATCATTTGTCAAGAAATATAGAACTGATATCAGAATTGGAAAAAGGTAGTTCTAGTCATACTGTTCAAACAGGTGACAATACGAGACATAGTGTAAGAATGGAGCAGATTTGCTAACCAATTTTTTGTATGTTCCGACAATACCTAAGAATTTGATTAGTGTGGGACATATAGTTGAGAAAGGTTTTCAGGTCAGATTTACACATGAAGGAGTATTTGTAGAAGATCCCGAGAATGGATATCATCAGATCGTCTCTGGTAACAAAGAAGGTAGACTCTCTACTTTAAGAGTACAAGGGAACATTGGTCAAGCGTTGCTCACACATGGTGAAAAGGTGATTACAGAACTTGATCTCTGGCATAAGAGATTAGGTCATTTTAATGAAAGAGGAATAAAAGCTATGATTTCAAATCAGCTAGTACTGGGATTACCTAATGTACAGAACAAACATATGATTCATAAGTGCGAAGCATGTCAGATAGGAAAAGCCCACAGGTTACCTTTTCAGAAGAAAGGATTCAAACATGATGGAGTACTTGAACTCATTCATACAGATGTATGGGGTCCAACAAAAGAAGGATCAATCAGTGGCTCAAGGTATTATGTTTTGTTCATTGATGATGCTACAAGATGGATAACGTTATATGTTTTGAAGGAAAGATCAGAAGTATTTGAAACCTTCAAGCATTTTCATGCATATGCTGAAAGACTCACAGGTCAAAAGCTTAAGAGACTGAGGTCTGATGGAGGAGGAGAATATTTTTCCCAAGAGTTCAATGATTATCTTTGGAATGCAGGTATTAAGAGAGAAATAACCTACAGGTATACACCACAACAAAATGGTGTAGCAGAAAGAAGGAACCGAACTCTAGTTGAGTTTGCACGAGCTATGCTAAAAGAAAAAGATTGTCCAAATTATCTTTGGGCTGAAGCTATAAATACAGCTACATACTTGGTAAACAGATTACCGTGTACAGCTTTAGATGGAATGACTCCTTATGAAGTTTGGTGGGGAAAGAAACCAACACTTGATCATTGCAAAGTGTTTGGATCAGTTGCTTTTGCTTATGTACCGTCACAACTCAGACATAAGCTTGAACCAAAAGCAGAGAAATATGTGTTCGTCGGATATGATGAAAAGCAGATGGGTTACTGGTTATGGAGTCCTCTAACAAAACAGTTTACTATTTCCAAAGATGTTACATTTGATGAACAGAAAAGCTAGTATGCAGATCAAAGTCATACAACGGAAGAATTTGAAGAAGAGGTAAGAAGAAAAGAGAAAGGGAAATCAATTGTGTAGGTGAATAGAGATGAAGACTATATGCAAGCAAGTACGTCCAGAAATGGATTAACAAGAAGGAATGAAGAAATTCCTATATTTGATGAAGAAGTGTATTCAGACATTTATGAAGAATGTGAACCAAGAAGGTCAAGCAGGACTAGAAGACAACCAGAAAGTTATTCCTATGATACTTCGTATATAACTCAAAAAAATTATGCATATATGGTCAAAGGTGATGAAGAACCTCAGAACTATGATGAAGCTAAAGGCAAGAAGCAATGGGAAGAAGCAATGGGAAGAAGCAATGTAAGAAGAGTTCAGCGCACTAGAGGAGAACAAGACATGGGAACTTGTTCCTAAACCAAATGGTAAGAAAGTGATTGGAAATCAATGGGTTTTCAAAGTTAAGAAACTTGCAGATGGAAGGATAGCCAGATACAAAGCTAGACTAGTTGTCAAGGGCTATGCTCAGACGCATGGCATAGATTATGATGAGACGTTTAGTCCGGTGGCAAGGATGTCAACCATAAGGACAGTGATTGCTATAGCAGCATCAAAAGGATGGAAGCTAAGTCAGCTAGATATAAAGAATGCATTTCTGAATGGATATATATCAGATGAAGTCTATATGGAACAACCTGAAGGGTTTGTAAGTTCCAGATACCCAAATTTTGTGTGCAGATTAAGAAAAGCACTTTATGGATTGAAGCAAGCTCCAAGAGCTTGGAATTGCAGACTTGTGAAATATCTCAATGAACTTGGATACCAAAGTTCGAAGGCAAATTCTAGTCTACTCATCAAGAGAACAAAAGAAGGTATGATCTACATTTGTATTTATGTAGATGACATTATAATCACAGGTACCTCAGATGAAGGAATTAAAGAAGTAAAGAGATTGCTTGAAAAGGAGTTTAAGATCAGTGATCTAGGAAAGTTATCATACTTTCTTGGAATGGAAATCACATACACAGATCATGGTGTATATGTTTTGCAAGAAAGGTATCTTTTAAACTTACTGAAGAAGTTTAATATGGAGAATTGCAGAGAAGCTTTAACACCGCTTGAAGTAAATCATAAACTCAGTAAATATGATGGAGCAAAGTTTGAAGATATGAGAAAGTATCAGTCGTTAGTGGGAAGTCTAATTTATGCTACACTAACAAGACCGGATCTTAGTTATGCAGTGGGAGTTCTCTCACAGTTCAGGCATTGTCCAAAGGATCAACATTGGGTTGCAGGACAAAGAGTTCTTAGATATATCAAAAGAACTATAAAGGAAGGATTATATTATCCTTTTACGTCAGATATAAAGTGAGAGCATGCAGTGACTCAGACTGAGCAAGAAGTCAAGATGACAGAAGATCAACACATGGGTATATGATATACCTAGGAGATAAGCTAGTGAGCTGGTGTTCAAAGAAACAACACATAGTGGCTTTATCGTCAACAGAAGTAGAATATAAAGGACTTGTAGAAGCAGCTAAAGAAGTGATATGGATGCAGACCTTGTTCAAAAACATGGGTATTGATCAAGGTATACCTATCATACATGGAGCTCATTGTATCTTGCAGCAAATCCAGTATTTCATGCAAGAACAAAGCACATAGAGATTCAGTATCATTTCCTGAGGGAAAAGGTAATGGAGTAGGAGATACCTATCATGGGTATTGAGCTCATTGTATCTTGCAGCAAATCCAGTATTTCATGCAAGAACAAAGCACATAGAGATTCAGTATCATTTCCTGAGGGAAAAGGTAATGGAGTAGGAGATAGAAATAGTATACACTCCAACAAAAGATCAAATTGCATATATTTTGGCAAAGAGCTTGGATGGAACAAAGACAAGCAGATTCAAAGAAATGGCAGGTATAAAAGAAAGGAAAATATATGAAAGACATGAATATGCAAATTAGTGATTGAGGGGGAGTTGTTGAAGAATCACTCATGAATTTGACATACAGACAGACATAAAGATAAAGAAAGATAAAGAGAAGCAGAATCAAAGTATTCAAAAAATCAAAGCCTTAGTGAAGGGACAAATTCACGACTGTAATGTAGAGTGTAGAAACTTCCAGAATTAGAGTTTGTTACACCGGATCAAAAACTGTATATAAATGAGATAGGAAGAGAGAAAAGTGAGGAGCATGAGTGTGCGTGAGAAGATCGCGTAGTGCGAATAGAGTGCATATAGAAATCAAGAATAGGTCTAGAAGATGCCAGAGATTGCGTATGTAAAGATGAATAACAGAAACCTGAAATGTCAGGTATTCATCTGAGAGAGATGGTAAGAAGAAAGTACTCAGTGTAGGAGAGTTTCTATAGCTTGAGCAAGAAGAGGCCAAGCTAGTTTTGTACACATCTTCTCTAATAGAAAACACATATTCATGTGGAAGTTTGCACGCATTCTCCGTATGTGAAGAAATCTGAGTATTTTCATGTTACGGTATAAAGTTAGTTAACAGTTACAATTTTCTCAGTAAACGTATTTTTCGGTCAGTTACAGTTTTCTCAGTAAACGTGTTTTCTGGTAGAACAACGAAGTAGATCTCAGAGAATAATGTAAATTTTTGTATGAGAGATAGCTTATCTTGTAGCTAGACATCTCTACTATCAGTTCATCAAAAATTTCGGTGAAATGGATACATACACACAGTACAAAGTCTGACCGGAAAGAGGCATTCTAAACTGGTGAAGTTTTTCCTTAAACTTCAGAAAGAGTTCATTCAGTGAAGGAAGTTCACGCATCACTTCCTTACTTCATCTATATACACTTCAAGTAATTACAAACAGAATTGCAGTTGATTCCGGTATAATTACAGTGAGAGTCCGGTCACAGTCCGGTGGAGTTCCGGTTGAATTTTCAGTGAATTCCAAACACAGTCTTATATGTTTGTGTGACAGAAACTTTACTAAGCTACTGCTGATTATAGAGATGTTCTAATATCACTCTAGCTTAGCCAACTTCAATGGCGTGGCGAATTCCGTAGGCTTGATAAGGTTCGAGCCTTTTCCGTGTCATCAACACACGATACGATACCAAAAAACTGGACGGTACGATACTATGGTTACAGACGATACGATATCACTTTTACAGACGATACGATATTGGGCTTCTCACGATACAATACCAGTGCAGTTGGGGATATGATACCGCCAATTTGCACGATACGATACCTCCAAATTGGATGATATGATCTTGGGTGCACGATACGATACCAACTCTGTGAGCAATACGATACCAAAATCAGCCACGATATGATACTGAAATTTGGCACGATACGACACCTGAGTTTTGCACGATACAATACTAGCAGTCACGTGATACGATACCACATAACCGCACGATATGATACCAATGCAAGTGGTGATACGATACCACCAACTTGCACGATACGATACTAAAATGGTATCGCGATATGATACTGGGAAGTGAGACGATACGATACCAAAAGTGGACCGCGATACGATACCACTTTGGTAAAGTGAGATTGCCATACCAACCAGAAGATACGACACCACAAGTGGTATCGCGATACCAAGGCTGATAATCGACGATACGATACTTTGGCGAGTATCACGATACAAGGGAATTTTTGGTATCGTGATACCAAAAACTCAACCAATCGCGATACTCAAGCCAAAATACCTCAAAATTCAAAGAATTTTTTCCCCCTTGGCTCTTCTCTCACCCCTCTTCACTCCTAGCCTACTGTCTCACTCAAAGAAGTTCAAAAACACTCCGTCCCACCTTGCGATACCAGATATGCGTTTAATCACGTGTGTGAGCACTTCTATTGTGTCTTTACTCTTGGAATCTTATGGGAGCTTAACTCTGTGATGTCCTGCTTGTGCTTTGAGCTCACTAGCTAGCTTGGAAGGCTTGGAGAGCGTGATACTACATCGACGATACTGATCGCTGCCTGGAGACGATACCACTTTCTGAGCAAATGAGAAATGAGCTAAAATTTTTTGGTTTTTATACTTTTTGGAGATTGAAACTTAACTACACTAATTTGGCAAATTTTTTGGGATTTTTCTTGGTAATCTTGGCCTACTCCTACTCCACTTCTCTTCCTAACCTAACCCTAACTCTTTCTTCTCTCCCTCTCTCCTAAGCCTAAACCTAAAAACTCATTATTCACACCTTCGGGATGTGAAGTAACAAGTGCTGAAGTGGTTGACTACTTGCCATTGAACGAATTCACTTCTACAAGTACGTTTTCGTCACTCTCGAGCTATAACCATCACGAAGGCACCTTGGTTGAGTTGTTCCCTAGCAACGGTGCCAAAAATGTGTGTACCTAAGTCAAAAATCTTAGGGACTTGTGCCAAAGAGACTAAATCTCATTTGCTACACGGCATATAGTGGGGAATTGACACATGCTTATTTGTCAATCCGACGAACCAACCTAACCAAGTGTATGAGGACATGTGCACACGTGATGGGAAATGAAGTGGTTGAGCTTATATGCATGAGAAAAGACTAATCCACCTCTCTAACTCACTTAAATACTGAAAGTGTCTGTCGTGATACCACTTACAATAGTTTTCACTAAATCAAGGATTTCTCCTAGCTTCAAACTCTGAATATGGCCAATACTAGATTCATTTCGAAGCTCTCGATGAGACGCATCTATTAGAGGTAGTTTCACTTGATTCTGACAATCGTGCTTCAAGTTATGACCAAAACAGTGAATGGTAGGAAACACCCACACTCACTCCACAACTTCTACTAGCTCACACACATAGTACAGTAGCTCAAAAACAGTGGGGAGGGGTAGACAACAGCCCTACACACACATTCCAAGCATTACACACACATAGAAGATCAAAGAGAAGATGAAAATCTACAAGAAAGAAGCAATTTCGAAAATCAGGAGCTCTCCTTCTTCACAATGGCAAAAAGTCTCCACAAAGAGTCACAAAGTGACTTATATACATGTGCCCTAAAAATGGTCCTTTCACACAAGTGACCGGCACTTTATTGACTAATTTCTATTCTCCTACTATTTTACAAGAGGTATATTACAATGATTTGGGATTATGCATCTAGAGGACTCCTCTAGTGCATATACAAGGCTTGAGGGAATTTCTTAAGACTTTGAAAAAGAAAAAATATGCCCAATAATTTGAAAATTTTGGAGCTCCTCTTCTGTGCCTCTTTGCTCTGCAACAGTTACACATTGCATAACTACCTAAACCAAAGAGTGTCAAAGTAGTACAAGCTTTTATGGGACAAGTAGTACAAGCTTTTATGGGACATTCTGGATATTATAGATGTTTTATTCGCATGCATGTGATAATTGCAAAGCCTTTTTACAACCTTCTGACTAAATTTGAGTGGAATGAAGAATGTGAAAACTCTTTTAATGAGTTTAAACGAAGATTGTGTTCAACACCAATTTTAACAACACTAGATTAGACTAAGCCATTCCATGTTCATCTGGAAGCTTCCACTTTTGCTATCGGATGTGTACTAGCACAACCCACACGTGAAGAAAAAATTGATCTTCCCATTGCTTATGCAAGTAGATAGTTGAATGCAATATGAAATTACACAACTATAGAAAGGGAAGGATTATGCATGGTATATAGAGTCAAGAATTTTAGGCATTATTTTCTTGCAAATAAGTTTAAGCTTTTTATGGATCACCAGGATATACTCTACCTAGTGAACAAACTTTGCAACATAGGAAGATTAGTAAAATGAATCCTCTTACTAATGGAATACAATTTTGAAGTAGTTTTCAGGAAAGGCAAGACACACCTTCATGCAGATCAACTTTCTAGACTAACTTTAAGAGAATCAATAGAAGAAGTATGGCATGAATTTCCTGATGTTTACTTGTTCAACTTGGAAGTAGTGCATAACTAGGCTAAAGCCATTGTGCCTATTCTCACTTTTGGACCCAAGCATCCCATAATGAGCACAAAGGATAAAGAGGTTGTTAAATCTCAAAAGTATCATATAATGGCAAGGATTATATACAAGCACAATGATCAAGGAGTTTTATCTTGTTGTGTGGACGAAGAAGATCATGCTAAATGGTTGCAAATAGCACATGTAGGTGCATTAGAGAAACACCATTCAAAACACCAAACCCTAGATACTCTCAAGAGATTAGGCATATCTTGGCCAATTATGGAAGCAGATGTTCATAGGAGGTGTAAACATTGTCCAATTTGTCTTAACATACCCCTTGTGGAGCATGCTACTTTGTATCAAGTGTCTTTAATACCAGATTGGAGCAGTCCCTTAATGGACTTTCTAAGGATCATAATGTTCCCTCAAGAAATGACTTTAGCGAGAAGGAGTCTAGAGTAGGAGGCTCAAGACCATATGCTCATTGGAGATCATCTATAAAGGTGTGGATGTAAAAAATACCTAAGACTATGTATCCATGAAAGCTAATATCTAAAGATCTTAGAAATTGCACACCAAGGTGTGGTGGGAGGACACCTTGGACGTGATCGAGTGATCAAAGCAATTATGTTTGTAGGTCTTTGGTGGACAACCCTTCACATGGATGCCCATACCTATGTGAAGCAATGTGATATATGTCAGAGAACTCAATATCCAATATGCAAGGATGAGATGCCACTCAGACCCATGATGGGAGGACCTACATTGTCTAAATTAGGAATACACTTTGTAGCTCCTAATAATACCCTGGCCAAGAGTTCACATGTTGAGTATATCATTGTTGCAACGTATTATCTAACCAAATGGATAGAAGTAAAAGTAACTAAGAAGAATGATGTGAAAACAACAACAAAGTTTTTATTCAAAAACATATTCACAAGATACAAATTATCGATAGGCTTGGTAAGTGATCGTGGTACCCACTTCTTGAAGGAGCTCATTGAATACTTGTCACAAGTATTCATGGTCATTCATAAGAAGTCTGCCCCATACCATTTGCAAGCCAACGAACAAGCCAAAAGCATGAACAAGATCCTATGCACTATGTTGACTAAGCTTGTTAATAACAAATGTTCAAATTGGGACAAACAACTACGTCATGTTGTTTGGGCGTATCGAGTTGCCTACAAAATGGTACTTAACACCACTCCATTTCATATGGTGTTTGTCCAAAATGTGATACTTCCATTAGAATTTTTAATACCCATACTGATGTTGGTACTAGAGCATCAATGGATGGCCATGAGCTATCATCCAAGATCTTTGACCTAGAATGATTAGGTGCAAAGAAGAGTCAAAAAGCATATTTTGGTGCACATGTAATAGGGAAGGGATTGAAAGTAGGAGACCTAGTCTTGGTGTATACATTGAAACAACATGCTTGAAAGTTGGAGAAGCATTGCTATGGACCAATTATCATCAATAGGATATGAACAAGAATTCCAACTAGCTTTATCAAGAGCCTTTGATGAAAGATATGCTAAATCGACTCAATGTATTGAAGAAGCACAAAGAGGAGGAGAAAGGAATCCTTGAAGAAGCACAGGCAGAGGTCTTAGAATGTATTAAATGTATGAAGTTGAGAAGACAAGGCATAGATGAAGTACACCCACATCTTCCTACTATAGTTCTCGACAAGTAACATGAAGTGGGAATATCTGTCCAAGGCTTGTGTAGGTATTTTTTTGCACAAGTCAGCATGCACCAAATCTAAAGGATAGCTTGCTCTATTCTTGCTTTCTTGTGGAAATGTCTTCCTCTATTGCTTGCCCATCATGCAAGCTTCACATGGTTCCTTCATTTTTGCAATTGATAATAGGTGTGCAACCATACCCCTATGATGCATCTCCTTTAGTACAGGGTATCCAATGTGGCCAAATCTCTCATGCCATAGCTTACTTTTGCCCACACTTGTAGTGATTATAAGAGCAGATAACTCATATAGGTTGTTCCCTGTTATGCTAGTCCCAATAACATTGTTGTTACTATCCATAATCTTAGATCCTATCTTATTGAAAGATACTTAATTACCTTGATTAGTTATAGAAGCTACTAAAAGTAGATTTCATTTGATATGTGGAACATACAACACATTTGAAAGATTTTTGATATTCCCATTAGAGTTAATGAAATAAATTGTACCTTCACACTCTGCAAGAAATCTTGCATTTTTGCCTACTTTTACTCTGATGGGTTCCTTTAAAAGCTATAGTAATTGTAAAGATTCTTTTTTGCTCATCATTTGACGAGATGCACCAATATCCAACACCCATGAGTCATCCATTCCTGAATCTTCAACTGAGGAGAATACTTGATCTATCATAACAAACAGCTCAAGATCTATTTCTGCACTATTGGTAGACTCCTTGCCCTTGCCACCTTTTGAAGAGCTATGCTTCTCTTCTACCTTCTTGATGTGAAAGTCTTGGATTCTTTGGCCTTTCTTCTTATAGTGGAAACACTCTCGCTTGAACTTCTTTTTGTCATTCTTCTTTTTGTCTCCATATTTTGAAGAGTCTCTTTGCCTCCTTTGGCATCTGCTATGAATGCAACATCTCCTTTGTTGGGGATATAAGGGTCATGTGGCCTTACCCCCATGTTCGTATATATATATGTCATTTATAGAGCATTGCCTCAACAAAAATCATTATGTCGGTTTCGAGGCTCCTATGCATCTGTGTGCATCTCTCCTCTTCTCTCTCTCTCTCTCTCTCTCTCTCTCTCTCTCTCTCTCTCTCTCTCTCTCTCTCTCTCTCTCTCTCTCTCTCTCTCTCTCTCTCTCTCTCTCTCTCTCTCTCTCTCTCCCTCCATCTCCTCCTTGTTCCTCTTGTTATGCAAACCAAATCACGTCATTGGTATGAGATCTTGTTGAAGGCTAGTGTGCAAGAAGCTTCAATGGAAGCATAGGTCACAAGAAGTGAATGTGCAAGTCGGCACCTCTCAATAGTTTTTTGGTATTTTGACCATAACTCAAGCTAGGAAGCTTAGATTGGTGCGTTTTCAAGTTTTATGCATAGCTGAGACAAACGGCTACAACTTTGCAGAAGAATGTAGAACCTGATTAGGAATGCTAAATTGCCAAAAATTTGAAAAACACAAACTAATGTAGAAGACAAATCTACAATCACTTGGACAGTAGGTTAGTTTTTGGGGCATAACTTGAGTTTTACAAGTCAAATTCAAGCAATTCAACTTGCACATAATTTTATGAGAGTTTATTTTGGATCTTGGTTGGTACTTGTATCTTTGTTTTTATGCAGGTACATGATCCAGATTGGAGTCTTAGTTGCACATCCATTTGTCACCTTGATTGGCTATTCTATTAGCATATGGTCATTGATTTGACATCTTATTTATAAGTGTGATTCTTGGCATATGTGGATGGTGATTCCCACATGGTTATTTTGGTTTTAGAGTCCATTTTACAAAGGAGATGCCACAAAGATTTTATCGGTTTTTATGCTAGATAAATGGTCTAGTAGATCCTTTATGCATGTGCGATAGCTTTGTATCATTGCTTATCTCCATTTACTTGGACTTGATCACAGGTTATCTGTGACAGGTTGTACCATCTTATAGGATTCATTCTCTAATGGGAGGTGTATCGCCATTGTATTGGTGTGTATTGCCATTAGTTTTTGGCATATGCATTTGCCATTATCTTTGGTTGGATTAGTGATAGGTGGTAAAACAGGTTACTCATTGTTCTTTTGCTATTCGTTATCTTGTTATGACTGCTCAATTTACAAGGGATACTTTGTCGAATTTTTTCTAGGATTATTTCACATCTACTTAGTCTCTTTGGAGACTTGATGAGTGGGCTTATGCTAATGGTTTTATGTGCATGCTAGATTCATGGTTATGTGATAGATGGTTCACATGGTTTCTTCTTCAGTAAGATAGTTGTGATGTGAGTGATGCATATGGATATCCAGGTGTGATCCTATTGAGGATAGAGTATTGTTTCTAGTCTCTTGTTATATTTAAACTCTCTTGGATTTCCATCATGGTGTCTTCTCAATTTGATGGCACTGACTTTTCGAGATGGAAAGATCAGATATGGCATACATTGGTTCGTGTAGGGTTACACATGTATGTGCATAGAGATGCACAAAGGCCTCGTGACATGCCTGACCACATATGGATGGATATGGATGCATTGGCCAGCTCCACTATCTGATTACAGCTTGTGGATTCTATATATGAGTCTGTTACGTATGAGGAGATGAGTAGTGCATTATGGTAGAGACTACATGATATATATGTGATTACATTGACTCATGTGAGACATAGATCACATCAACGACTTCAATGTCGGCACTCTGTTCATGAGGGCTATATTCAATGATGTTACTTCAGGCAGATGCAATGATGATGTCAGAGATATGTATGTGATGCAGGTCATGTAGTGATTTCAAGAGAGCCTATGTGCAAGATTACGACCACCACATGCTAGAGAGATGAATCTCCTCACAACCAAATGCCTCTATATATAGCTCTCTCCTGGGGACTGCCTGCTTGGGCAGCTGGATACTAACCATCCATGTGTCATCCATGTAATTGCATGTGCACCGTGTCCTAGTTTACTAGAGTTAACTCAAGTGGATGTTTCTAGAAGGTTCTAGAGCTCCTTGGGCAGAACACTCTCCCCATGTATCCCATGGGGGTTGAACCCAAGACCTCATCCTTCACACCCATGAGACTTCACCACTAGGATAAGTGCATCACTTGGTTACAAGAGTAAATGACCTTCTAGTAAGTCTAGACTCGAGATCTTTGGTCATACAGACAAGTGACCAAACGGTGTCTGATTTCAGATCTGTCTAAACCGGCTGGACCCTTAGATGGTAGACTTACTTTATTACATTATGGCAGTTGATTATGCCAGTGATGGTGATATCACTTTCTCCTATGGTTCATCTCAAGGATATAAATTTTTATAACCCACTCACACGACAAGTGACGGTGAGTAGAAATGTGGTATTTGATGAAATGCTCAAGTTTTGAGTGGACTGGATGCATCACCAAGCAATAGTTCCAACTCAAATCCATGGAGTGGAAGATTGCGTGAAAATTTCAGTCTAGCAAATTCATCAAATACATCCAAGAAAGGTAAAGAAAAGCTTTCTGCTGGTCATAAAACATGTGCAGGTTTTGAAGAGTTGGTGGAGATTCAAGTGGTTCAGAAAAGAGTCTTGATGAGGAACTTGGATTGCCCTCTGTAAAGACTCCAAGAGTTATAAAGGCACATGTAGATGATACAAGGAGAAGTGACCCAAGACCAAGAAGATCTTGGAGGATGCGGAATTCTGTACAATGTAGATGATACAAGGAGAAGTGACCCAAGACCAAGAAGATCTTGGAGGATGCGGAACATCTTTCATCAGACACTTTGCCATCGAAACAGCTGTGGCGGACCTTAAAGCCCATGCTTCTGCCCATCTGGTAGCATAATCTGTACATGTTAGAATATAACGATTATTACTGAGTATGGCTGGAGGTGTAATTGGCCCAATAAAGTCAAGGCCCCACTTCTAGAAAGGTTCTAAAGGTAAGACAGGTTGTAGAGGGAAAAAATGGCGTTGTAACGGCTGTCCAGACCTTTGACAATTATCACATTGTTTGACAAACTGAGATACATCCCTGTACATAGTAGGCCATCATAGTCCGCTTTGCAGAATTTTTCGGTACGTTAAATCTGCTGCAAAATGCCCACCGGAAGGTATGGAATGTGCCAAAGCTATAACTGAGTTTACTTCATGTGGAGGGATACAACGAAGTAAAACTCCAGTGTGATCCATATAGTACAATTCTCCAGCAATTAATCGGAATCTGCGACTGTACACTGCAATCTTCCTACACATTGCAGGAGAGGTCTGAGCAGGAATACATCCATCAATAAGAAAAGTTAATATCTGATCATAATATGTAGATGACATAGGTGGTTTTGCAGATTCATCATTAGTTGGTTCAGTAACATAAATCGCTGGTGTGGTGTTATCTACACCGTCCGGAGCTTCACCGGAATCTAAGCGAGAAAGGAAATCTGCTAATGCATGTGAACTGCCGGGCTGATGAATTACTTCGTAATCAAACTCTTGTAAAAGTAGAACCCAACGTGCTAATCGACCACCTAAATGTTGTTGTCGTACTAGATAAACAAGTGCAGCATGATCTACATGAAAAGTAAATTTGCGGCCAAGTAAATAGTGCCTGAATTTCTTTACAGAATACACTAAACCCAGACATTCTCTTTCAGTTACAGAGTAATTCTTCTCTGCAGAAGCAAGTCTTCTACTCGCATAGTAAACAGGCCGGAACCACTTATCAGTCTGTTGCATTAAAACACTGCCGATGGCGATATCTGATGCGTCTACAAAAACATGAAATGGGCGTTCCCAATCAGGAGGTTGTAGAATTGGAACCTGCGTTAATAAGCTTTTGAGATGATCAAATGCTGTTTGGCATTCCTGAGTCCAAGCAAACTGTCGAGGAGTATTGGTTATTAATCTATTGAGAGGTATTGCCAAATGAGCGAGCCACCGTAAATGTCGACCATGCCACCTGACTTGACCCATGAATCGCATGACTTCTTTCGGCGTAGTAGGCATAGGTGCTTCTAACACAGCTGCAATTTTATCTGGATTGACTTGTATGCCTTGTGCAGACACAATATGGCCAAGCAGCTTACCACATGAAACCGCAAACACAGACTTGTTTGGGTTCAAGCAGAGTCTATATTCATGACACTTCTCAAAGCAACACCATAAATGATACAGGTGTGCTACCATATTACCAAATAACGAGAAATCATCTAGATATACTTGCATGAAAGAAGTAAGATATGGGGAGAAGATTTCCTGCATACATCGTTGAAAAGTACTAGGAGCATTTCTTAACCCAAACCACATAACTGTACAAGTAAAAACACCCCAATTGGTAATGAACGTTGTTTTTGGTATATCTTCCTCAACCATTCTGACCTGATTATACCCACTATATCCATCCAAAAATGAATACATTTCGTGCCCAGCCACTCTATCCAGCATTGTATCAAGAAATGGAAGAGGAAACGGATCTGGCACCGTAGCTACATTCAGTTTTCGGTAATCCACACATATGCGTAGCTGCTTATTCTTCTTAGGGACGATAACAATGGGTGATATCCACTCAGCATGTTCTATTGGAACAATGAATCTAACTTTTAATAACCTATCAAGCTCTGCCTTTACCTGTGCTGCATAGTTTGGATTCATCCGATAGCTGGGTTGTTTGATTGGTTTTGCTTCTGGCTTCAGCATGACCCTATGTTGATAAATGCGAGGGTCCAAACCTTTCATATCTGTAATCCCATGCAAAAACATCAGAGAACTCTCGAAGTAGCTGGATTAAATTTTCTTGAAACACTTCAGGTAAGCTTTCCTTTATCTTGACAGGACGCGGATTTTCTTCATCTCCTAAATTATAGGTGATCAACTGATCTTCTAGAACATATAATTGTCGGGACTTCTCTGTATCATCAGCTCGCTTTAAAAGTTGTTGTAGATCAGCGTCATCTATAGCAGCAGTATCTTATGTCTTGTCTTCTTCAGTCACAGGCATCACCGTACAGGCTGTCGGACTCCAGTTATCTACAACAGATTGCAAATCTACAGTGCCTAAGGAGATCCAATCAATGTTATTTTTCAAAAATTCTTCTTCTTCATCATCGGATAAACCATCCAACATGTGGACTGGTTCTGCAACATAAGGTCTAGCATGTAATTCACAAGGCTGGATAGCATCTAATTTTACAACATATTTTCGGTTATTGTCTTTGAAAGTGAGTTCCTGTGCGGACCAATCCTGTATAACCTTAGCTTGTTTCAGCCAAGGACAGCCGAAAAGAAGGTTATAATCAAGACTAGACTTCGGTAGTTCTAGAACTACGAAAGTCATCTTAAAAGTGGTTCCCTGCAAAGTCATTGGCACATTCCGTACGAGTCCTACTGGATGGACTCTGGATTGGTCGGCCATTCTAACAAAAACTGCACAGGTTCAATCTCGGTCCATCCTAACTTTTTACAAAGTGCTGCAGTAGCTATGTTTACCAGACCCACCATCAATTAATACTTGAGAAATTTTATGATTTTTGTACCATACTGTAATTAAAGGAACCGAGTGATCCACCGTAGATTCAGTTTCTGGTTGTACTGTTGCCGTTGCTGGAATGCAGGCAGACTCAGGACTGAATTGTTGTTGAAACTGTTGCCAAACTCCTGGTACTAATGCAAGTAACTGGCCAAGAGGGAGAGTAATGGACGCTTTAGATAAAATTTCCCATGCTTGTTTTACTTGACTTGTACTTTTCATCGATTCTGAAGATGATGCATCTGTTACTGGAGTGGCCTCTTGTTCTTGCGATCCTTCATTTGGCAGTGGAACTTGGGTCACCGGAGTTGGATCTGGGAAGACTGGAACTTCTGTGGTGGTCCACTGACTAGCTTTGTCATACATTCTATGTTGTTTACGTATACTTGGTTCAAACACTTCAGCTGCTGGTTGCAGTGGCTTACAGGATCTGGTCTGAACTACTACAGCTTGTGTTTCTATGGGTGTGATCTGAACCATATTTGTCATAGGGTTCTGGCGCTCCTTCTTCCTTTGATCATATTCGGCCCCATCTTTACAAAATCTTCAAATGTGTCCTAATTCACCACAGAAATGACAACGAGGAGGTGGCAAAGCATTGCCTTCTTGTGGTGGACCTGTCTGCCAGCGGTTCGCATTGTAGTTATTATTTCTCTGCCCTCGGATAATTTCGGTAGCCTTGCTGCTCGTTGTTTCTCATTGTTGTTGTTGTTGTTGTTGTAGTTGCCCACTCATCGTGCTGACGGTTGTATTGTTACTATCTTCTGAGTCCCGAGGCTGAATATCTGAACCGTCAGAATCTGTATTGTCAGCCTCTGCACTTTCCAGCTTGATAATATCGTTCAGTATCTTTCGGATTTCAGTTTCGAATAAGCTACCTTCCTCCTTGATACCAAATGTAGGGAAACTTACTCCGAATAGTGGTGACTGGAATGAAGATTCACCAGGAAATGGTAAACCATCACCGGAAAATTATGAACTCTCAGCAACGTGTACCGAAGTATAACCGAAATTTGTCGTATTTTCACCAGAACAAGGTAATGTTTCACCTTCACTGATTTCGTTGGCCAACACGCTTCTATCCTTAGACAAATTCGAATCTTGACCAGATGGTGTTAGGTTAACTGCATACTGCATCCTGGTAGATTCTGGAGTGACTTATCTTTGATAGACTGTGCTACAATCGCACCGGAATCTGCCGAAATTGCAATACGTTCTACCGGAATTCTACCGGAATCGCTACTAGCGTTCTTCACTTTCTTGATAACTAGGTTAAACTTATCTGTGCTTCTTCATCCTGGAGGCATCCTTAGCAAATTAGCTATCGCCCAGGACTGTTGGTTTCGTCTATGCTTCAGGTATGATTCACCGGAACGAGTAACCGACATATACTACGTTTGCAATACTTTGCGTACTATTCTTCCTTACGGTTGATTCACAATCTATAACCACTTTCACAATCAATCAACGAACACTCTAGATGCCACATTTGCACAGACAAATGGCAACAATCTGGTGCCACTTTCCCACAGACGGCGCCAGTGTTAAACGTCGCTTGCCATCAGAAGCGCATTTAAACACCTATTCGGATTCTTGGGAGTGGAAGGGGTATGTTAAACAGAGGCCCTATGCTTGATTTTCCCCAAAATAACCACATCAATATACTAATATTCAAGAACTCTATCAAGAATCTGTTTACGCTTCACAATCTTACTATCTGTAATCGAACTCTTCCAAAACTTACCGAACACACTCCAATTACTGCTCTCAGTGTGCAGGCAATATTCAGTACCGTAATACAAGATTACTTTTGTCTAGCTTAAAGAACTGATCCAACACAAACTATCGTACACAACAGAGTCAATAACAGTAACTCAATCTATACTGTGCAGGTGCGGATAATCCACCAGAACAAAAGACACAGGATGATTCAAAATTCTTAACCACACAGTACTGAACTGTCATTACTGGGCACGGGCTTCATCAAACAACTTACAAAACATCAACAAAACAGAGAGACATAATAGTACGCAGCATTATCAAAACAATCACAACGGAAACTACACAGAACGACTCACTCAGACAGACAGTCTGGCGATCTTCTGGTCATCTAGGTGAATCACAAACCGAACACGTATCGATAAACAAACAAGACAACGACGAGAACAGAATACTCAGAATTACTCAACGCACACCACAGTAACGTTACAGATCAATCACCCAGACAGACAGTCTGGTGATCCCACTGATCGTCACCAAAGCGTCTCTTTTTCATTGATTTATAAAGATTACAAAACATCTTTGTAACATCCTTTCGTTCGTGCGGAATATGAAAAGATTCAGTCTTTACAATTGCCAATCCGGTGGCCGACTAACAGGCTGAAGTAAGCTCCTCGTGCATGGCATGCAAGGATTGCTGATTACTTAACCAGCATTGGGTTCTCTATGTGTGATGCAGATCATTCACTATATGCAAGGAAGGTTGATGATGGCATCACGATTGTGGCTATTTATGTTGATGACCTAATTGTAGGCGATGATAATGAAGAAAGCATTAAAGAGGTAAAACAACTTCTTATGTAGGAATTTGACATGAAAGATCTTGGTGTGTTGTGCTATTTCTTGGGCATTGAGTTTATTCATACAGAGACACGTATATGGATGTCACAAAGGCAATATGCCTTGAATATGCTGCAAAAGTATGGTATGGCTGATTGTAAGCCAATTTCTATGCCATTAGATTAGAATTTGAAGTTAGATATTATGTCAGGTGAAGCATTGGAAAATGCTACTATGTACAGGAAAATTGTGGGAAACTTGATATATCTCACAATTACGAGGCCTGATCTTAGCTACACTATTGGACTTGAAAGTCAGTTTATGCAGGTTCCAAGGAAGCCACATTTGGGTGCTCTGAGGCGCACTCTATGTTATGTGAGTGCTACTTTGGATTATGCCTTGTTTTATGAAGCTGGTGTAGATTTGCAGGTTCATGGATTCACCGATGCACATTGGGTTGGTAGTACTCCAAATAGAACATCTACTAGTGGCTTTCTATTCTCACTTGGAGGTGTGACTATTACATGGAGCAGCAAGAAGCAACCCACTATTGCTTTGTCAAGTACAGAGGCGGAGTATAGAGGTGCTCCAATGGCAGCATGTGAGGCATCATGGTTGGAGATGTGTTGGAAATTTAGTAGGCCCAATACTAATACCACATGTCCAAGGTTCCATAGGTCCAACATATACAACATAGAATCCAACAATCTTCCAATATTGACAAAACATGAACATACCACACTTAATCATAAAAATGATGAGACAAAGATAGAGAAAGATTAGACAACGTGTGTAAAGTGTTACGTAAGCCACTACTTACTCACACTATCATATATACCAATGTTCAATGTACAATGTGGGAGAAAAACTCTCAGCCACTCTATGTGAACAAAAATAGATGGATGAGTCAATGTAAAAATGTAACAAACATATTCAGATGTATGGACAAGAATCTGAATATACATGAGATGTGTAACCTAATAGGTTGTAGAAGAGTGAATATGAGTGACAGAAAGAGGAAGGATCAGTCTAAAACTGATAATCAACAAACCCTCATCTAAACTTCGGCTATGGAAGACCCTAAGTCAGATCCGTGTGTGAAAGATCACATACTTACAAAAGTAGCAAAGAATGCTAACAAGTTTGCTGCCAGAAATCCTCAAACTCATATGACCATAGCTTCTCGAACACCTCATCCCAATATGCATAAATCATATACGTACTGATTCTCTTGTACCTATGCCAAATAGGACTCCTCTTGATATGGATGCCATTGCCTCCATAAGCTCCAAGTAGTACCTATGTGCATAAAGAGAATATGTACCTGAATTTTTAACATAAGATGCAAATCTTATGTTAACCACCATCCAATGTCTTTGAAGTAACTCGAAATCTTCATGTAGAAGACAATCTTCAAATACATCATGTGAATGGCCGATCCACACCACCAAGCTGCTGATGGCCTCTCCATAAGCAAGAGTGTGAGCACACTCTTCTTCTCCAAGAAGAACTCCATAGCTACTCCTCAACATGCTCCAAAATAGCACCATGGCTGCCCCATGTGCTAAAAGCACTACCTCTATTAAGGTACCAAAGCTCTCAAAAGCTTGGTGTTGAAACTAGGTGATGGATGATTTGATAATGACACAATGGCTTCTTTTATAGTATTAGATTAAGCTCCAAAAGCCCTTCCAAAAGCTCTCACTTGATAAAGCAACACGATCGCTTATATAAAAAGCTACGAAGTACAAACACGAATCGTGATCCATCATAAAAAAACACGTTCGTAGTTCGGCCCAAACCCAGACGGGTGGGATGAAAGGCTCTTGCCTTAACCAAGGCGCCTTCTTCTTTTTCTTGTAGAAGAACTATAAAAGAGAGCTACACATGTTGTATATACTGAAACCTTTTGGGCTAATAGGACATTGTTTTCCAACAATCCCCCCTGCAATGTCATATTGGTACAAAATGTACTGGATCTGCAAACTTCATAAGCTACAAACTATCACAAGCTTCAAGCTTGTACTCTCGAACTGACCTTCAAACCTTTTCTTCAAAAGTCTTCTTAAAAACTGAATTTGACTTTCTTCAAACTTCAAAAACCTGAACTTGCTGAATATGAACCATAATACTTGCAAAAATATGCAAACCAGATATCCAATAGTGTACACATCAAGCAATCATTTGCTTGACAACAAATGTAGCAAGTACTGACTCTGAACTTGCTATCTCCTGTCTTCACAAACCTGAAAACATACACTAGGATCCACATATTTGCATTTACCTTCCAAAAAGGTTTCTCAATGTACTTCTGTTGTGTCATGTAGATACACTAAAGAAAATCAAGAACTGAATCATGGAACCTTGTGACTGACAACTCACAACTTAGTGTATTATGAACACTGTTGGCTCACCTCTGACTGTACTCAACTCAACTCAACTGAAATCAACTCATGAGTCTCATCAAAATATCATATCTATGATGTCATCATGTCTTTATACGTAAATCCTTCATACCTCTTTCCTTCAAAATCTGGTATAAACATAAATGTGCACACTTCTCAAACATACCTCTTTGAAATATCAAGCTTCTCTTCAATAGAACTCTGGAACCTTCTCCTGAATAGGAACATCTAACAGGAACTTTCTCCACACATTCTCCTTCTTCCTTCTTCTTACAAAGCTCGTACATAAAGAGAACCTGACAAAGGAAATATAGGAATACCTGATATAGGAAATACCTATAACTATGAATCTGCATTCTTTTACATATTGCTAAAAATAAGTCTTCATGTTTCATCACCCCCTAGATGCTTTAACACTAGTATCCAGAATTCTTCAAATTATATCAGACTTCATGAAATCTGGAACGGCTTCCTTCTTTCAATAAATCTGATCTTCAATAATCAATACTTGTATCTGAAACAAAATTTTTAGGATCCATAATCTTTTGTAACATAAAAAGTATCTTCTTCTATTCCTCTGCAACACTAATCTGATAGAATGTGAATCTTTGACTTACTTCTTCCAATGTTAAGAATCTTCACAAACAAAGGATAGACAACTGACTCATAAATACTCAAGATCTTCATCATCATTCAAGATCATTCAAGATCATCCAAGATCGTATAAGATCTATCAAGATCATACAAGATCATACAAGATCATCCAAGATCAATGATCTCTCCAACAAAATACCTATGTAGAATCTGCTTTCATCAAACCTTCATGATTGAATGTTTGATTTGTTACCTGAATGTCTCTAAGTGTCCATGCTTCTCAAAAAGTTGTATAAACATGTGACTGAATTGTCTAATTCTCAAATCTCTACTCATCTAGATTGTGTATGTCAAATGTCAAATATTAGAAGATGCCCTTAAATCATATGTTGTAAACCTGGAAGTCTGGGAACCTGGGAATCTGAGAGCCTGATTGCTCTAATACCAAAATCCTAAAGCTCTGATACCAAATGTTGGAAATTTAGTAGGCCCAATACCAATACCACAGGTCCAAGTTTCCATAGGTCCAGCATATACAACATATAATCTAGCAATCTTCCAATATTGACAAAACATGAACATACCACACTTAATCATACAAATGATGAGACAAAGATAGAGAAAGTTTAGACAACATGTTTAAAGTGTTACGTAAGACACTACTTACTCACACTATCATATATACCAATGTTCAATGTACAATGTGGGAGAAAAACTCTCAAACACTCTATGTGAACAAAAATAGATGGATGAGTGAATGTACAAATGTAACAAACATATTCAGATGTATGGACAGAAATCTGAATATACATGAGATGTGTAACCTAATAGGTTGTAGAAGAGTGAATATGAGTGACAGAAAGAGGAAGGATGAGTCTAAAACTGATAATCGACAAACCCTCATCTAAACTTAGGCTATGGAAGACCCTAAGTTAGATTCGTGTGTGAAAGATCACATACTTACAAAAGTAGCAAAGAATGCTAACAAGTTTGCTGCCAGAAATCCTCACGAGCGGTTAGGGACATCTGGGGATTTCTGGATGACCATAATCGCTTGCATCGGTTGTGGTTCTTGAGTGCTTTGAGAAAGGGTTTTCATTTTAGTTTTTTTGCTTTTTATATTTTATTCCTTTATCAACCATTTACAACACGATCGATACAAGCGATTAGGGACATCCGGGGATTCCCAGATGACCCTACCGTTTTCCAACACAATCGATACAAGCGATTAGGGACATCAGGGATTTTCGGATGACCCTAATTGCTTGCATCGATCGTCTTTCTTGAGTGCTTTGTGAAAGGTTTTTTACATTAGTTATTTTGCTTTATAAATTTATTCTAAGCTTTAAACTCTTTTTTTATGCAACTTATGGCTAGGACAAAGAAGACAGCAAGGAAGTTGTACCCTCAAGATCAAGAGCAAAATTGCCAAAATCAAGATGACAAGGGACCTTCTCCCCAGACAACTAGTCAAGGCCCTGATACATCAGAGAAGTCTTCAAAAAAAAGGGTGCACTACCACGTTAAGTCTTTGAGGGAGATAAGAACGGCTCAAAAGTCAGTGGGACTCCTTATCCCCAGACTTCCTTTCATGAGAGTTGTCAAGAAAATTTTAGCAAATCTCTGTTCCATGATGAAGACCACATCCTTCGTAAACGTGAAGTGCCAAACTCAAGCTCTTCTATGCTTGCAAGAAACTACAGAAGACTTTGCAATCGACTTCATGAATGATGCTTACTTATGTGCAACTCATTGTGACAGGGTAGCATTGATGGCAAAAGATTATGTGATTGTATCAAGGCTCACATATAAGTTTGATAAATCTATTGTGCCTATTGAGAACCATGATCAAAAGTTCTTTGATATTCTCAATATACCTCCAGCATGAGCACCTAAGTCATCAGTTGTAATTGAAGAGGTCCACCCTTAGGTCCCTCATGATCATGAAACAAGAAATGCAGCAAATTGTGAGGAGGAGAAGAAAAATCAGGGTTCGTTGTCACAGGAAAATGTTATCTTGAACCAGATTTAGAAGCTGCAAAAGGCAAATAAAGAACTTCTTAGAAAAGGAGATGGGCAGGTGATAGTCAATGCTGCAATGTCATGGCAAGAGGAATATATGCTTGATGCAAGACCAGAAGACAACATAATGCTGAGAGACTTCAATGTTGAAATATCTGATAATGTAGTCAATATTGCACTCATGTATGTATTATCTACAAGCCATAAAATGCTAATTTTTTCCCTAGTTTGGTATTTCTTATATTGAATTTATATTTCTTAAGTTCTAGGCTCCTTCTACAACAATGTGATGAAGCAGTTTCAAGAAAAGTTTTCATCATAGATCCCCTTGTGACTCAATGCTTTTTGTATAAGCAAGGAGATGTGAAATTCTTTCTTAAGAATTTTACAAAAGGGGTAGAATATATTATCTACCCCTATATTGAGAAGTAAGTATTCATCTTCATTTTGAAATAAGTAACATTCTTTTTAATAGAGAAGTTATTTTTACATGCCACTCATTGTCAAGGACCATTGGAGTCTTATTATCATTGACTTCAATGAATATCAAGCACTTTTCATGAATTCCCTCCAATCACAACATGGAAATTGCAAAGTGTAAGTCTTTCCTTACATTTTGGTGTTCTATTTTAAAGCTTTGCCATCCATTTTGAACTCAAATTTACCTTGCAGTGCTGCTAAGCTTCTTAAAATGCATATTGATCAGAATTTTCCTGGAGTTCCCAAATTGAATGAAGAAAAAAAGGTTTGGATACATTCAGATACATGTGCCATTATAGAAAGACAACACCTCATGTGGTTGGAGAGTGATTGCTTGGAAAGAAGTTTTTACAGTCCTGAGTTAAATTTGTCAGACTACCCATATGCATGGGTCATCTTGATCAGGGAGAGAGCAATAAATGCCATTATGAAACATGCAATATGCCCTTATGATCTAGACTCACCTCCACCACCACCATCAGATAAAAACAAGTCTGAAGAAAAGAAGAAAGGGTTTCGTGTTCAGTCCCCATTGAAGCATGGGCCAAAGAATAAGAGTAGAGGTTAGGGCTCCAAAAAGGGCCACAAGTAAATGTTGAATTGATCCTCTTGAGAACTAAGCAAAAGTACTTCCATGGTTCAAGCATCATCAAAATGTCTATTTTGTGTTTTTGCTTTATTCTTCTACAAAAGTTAAATGTGAGGAGGATAGAGAAGGTCTAATGACATGACTGATACAAGCGATATGGGCAATCAGAGAATTTCGGATGGGCTCGTATCGCTTGTATCAGTCATGTCATTTTCCATTTTGTCATACCATCCTTTGAAGGCAACTATGCATAAGATGAGTTCAATGGAAAATTGAAGTTCAATGCATAAGATGAGTTCAAAGCTTAATGCAAAATTCACATTTTGAAGCATGTTTTGGTAGTTTGTAATAGATGACCGATTCAAGCGATAAGGACGATCCGAGAATCTCGGATTGCCCTAATCGCTTGAATCGGTCGTCTTCTCTAATCTCGTCTACATTCTAATTTGACTAGACTTCATTCTCTAGATATTTTGAATATCATTTGACTTAGAATTTGCACCAAGTTCTCCAGCATCTTTAACATTCCTAGTTATGTAGATAGATAGATAGATAGATAGAGAGAGATAGACATGTAGATAGATAGATAGGTAGGTAGATGGATAAATAGATAGATAGTTCTCATGCATAGCTAATGTGCACCTTGGATAGACTCATTTACTTAAATTGAAACTAGTTATTGAAAAGTAAAAGTATTGTTCATCTAGAATTTACTCATATGCAAGTTCCTATATAATCATTGCACCATTGAAACCTCATCAGAATGTTGAAATTAAACCAAAAAATGCCAATATGAATATAGTCCATAGAAAGCCATAATTGAAGAGGTGTAATGAGTCTATTAAAAGTGCTTCCCGTTAGCCACTTTTAATCTCGTTTTGGGTTCTTGGGGATGGATAGGGGTCTGACAGTGCAGAGGCCCTTTGTTTAATTTTCCCAAGTCAATCATGCAATCAAATCGTAACTGGCCTTCAATCCGAAGATTATGACGATGTAGTACGGTTATCACATGAATTAACAACTACGACTTCGTACATACTAATTAATATTATCGTAGCATTACTGTGTTAAAAATTAATCACTGAAACTTAAGAACAAGACACAGTACTCAGAATTTGTGCAAATCTGCAATACGACAACTCCAGCGCAGTTGCCCAGACAGACAGTCTCGCGAACTCTCTATCGCCGAACGCCGTACTTGCCTTTTCATTAATCAAAGAAAGTTACAACTCTTCGTCATGCCTTTCCGGTGCATGCGAATATTTATAAAAATAAAATTACAATCCAATCCGGCGGCCTAACACTGGCACGCACGGTGGACTCGAACCCAAAAAAGAAGAATACAACTAAGGCTCATCGACAATGCCTTGTATATACAGGGTTCTAGCTAGTTTAAAAGTGTGAGTGATTTTCTGCTTCAATGAGTCCAGCATAGTTTTCAAAATGTGCGGCTCGACCAGTTGTGCATCTGTTCTAACCGAACTAGCAGCAATTACTTGACTCATCAGTACTTCTGTCTACATCTGCAAAAATGATTCCTGCAAATAAAAATCATTGGCTATGGCCGCATCTCTCCTCAGCTTTATTTCGGCGATCTTTGCATTAATTCTCACAAGCCGATCAGCCTGAATGCCTAATTGCTTCTCTCTTTGTTCCAATTCCTGAGCTTGATACTGGATGGTTTTATAATAGGCATCTCTTTCTTTCATAATACCTTCCATCTCCTTCTTTATCTGAAGCGTACGGCCCGTCTGTGCTTCCAATTCACGACTCTTTTGAAAGAGTTCGACAGTCACTGTCTTGAGCTCTTCAGTGTTCTGCATGGCCAAGTCGGCCATTTCTTGTCCTTTCTGTGTCACTAGCTCAAATTCCGCACGTGTTTCTTCCAAGAGATCGCTGAGAGCAACTCGAGCATCTTCCTTATCCTGCACTATTTGTTCCAACTAAGAGATTTCCTCATCACGAGCGGCGAGAAGGACATTCTTTTCCTTCAGTTCAGCAATTGTGGCGTCTCTTTGAGCAATCAGATAATCTTGTGCTACTAATCGTTCTTGGAGTTGCTGAAGGTGAATGTGCAGGGCATGGTTCTCTGCTTTGACCGCATTGGCTTCTTCTTGGAGCGGGGCAATATCCGCTTCGAGCAAATCCACTTTACCTTGTAATTCCTGCTGAATGTGCTGAGTGGCTAACTTCATTTGGAGGGGAAATTGCTGAGAAAATTGTATAAGCAGACGGCCCATAGACTCCAGTTCGGTGAACATGACAGCTGGGGGTGGAAGAGAAGGAGGAGGTTGTGACACTGAGGCAGAGAGCAGATGAGGGGAGGGTGGTGGAGAGTAGTCAGGAGAAGATAATTGAGGCATTAATGCCGTGCGAACAGCATTGGATGGTTCACCGGAAAGAACAGCAACATGCTCCACACTAGCAGTGGGCGGAGGAAGAGGAGGTAGAGTGGTGGACACCAAAACAATTCCGGTCTCATTCGGATTTGTTGCCTCAACAGCATCAGTCACAGCCTCAGCAGTATCAGTGACTTCCGTGATGGCATCTGCTTGGACTTTTGTGCTTGGGGATGAAGGAGATTGATGTTCCCTTCCTTCATTAACTTCAGTAATGGCTGCATCGGCTTTAACTACAACAGTTGGGGGATGAGGGGGATTGACAATCCGTGCGTCCAGTAGCAGCTTCGATTTCCTTTAGAGCCTGCACATCCGAGTGATGCGATTCTTCTCGTGAAGAGACTTCCTCGACATCTTCCATGCGTGCACCTTGTTCCAGCTGCTGGATAGGAGAAGATGGGACAGAGGATTCGACCTGGAGAGAGGTGGCGGTGTCGTGGAAGATGTCAGCTTCGTGTCCTGCAGTGGATCCCTGTACCTGGCTTTCGGATGGACTAACGCGTCTGCGTTGCGGTGAAAAAATTGAAGCAAGTCGGCATCATCATCATCTTCGTCGTCAACCATTTGTGTAGATTCTTCGTGTAATAGAAAAGGAGCGGTTGGAGGAGGTTGTGCGGCTTGTATCATCGGAAAGAGAAAGGTTAGGATATGAGGTAAGCGTATGCGAGGGATATCATGCTTGGCAATTTGCTTGGTAACCGCTACGCATTCACGGTGAATGCGCCTAAAAAAGAAGGACGTGAAATTCACAGGTTCACGAGAAGCCGTATCTATCATGGAATAAAAGGGTCGGGATATACCATAGGTGCGTTTTTGCAAATTAAGCGCGGCGACAAGGAATTGCAGAGCAGTACGCTCTAGTTCGGGTCGGCAAAGGATGGCATACCCATTAGATGAGTGCCCGGGAAACAATTCCGTCATGGTGGTAAGAGGAAGGAGTGGACCATTCTCCAATCCTTCCTGAGGGAGTCGGAATCCTTCAGCAAACGTGGCTAGAGTGATTACTACATGATGATTTAGACATGTAATCGGCCAACACTGCTCTGTAGCAGGTGTGGCGGCGATGGCAGAAATAATTTGCGCATGGAACGGATGACGCACCACTGAATGCCAAGGTAATTCAACGAAGGGCAGCAATCCGCGAGTATGCAAGTACTCACTCACTTCGAGAGTGAGACCCGCACGGAAGGTTGCTATATGAGCCAGAGCTTCCATGGCATGCACAAGGATTCACGAAAACACAGAGGACACAGAGCTCGCAAACACACAAACACAATAGCGATTATTAGTGGAAAGAACAAGATTAAATAGGAATACGGAAAAAATCAGGCGGCAAAACCCTACTCATAACGTAGTAGTGAAGAGATATCCTTCATAAGTGCGGCATGCATGCAGGAACAGAAGCAGTAACACAGAGGTGACGCTTAATCATAGTTAGATACCAAAAACGGGAAGATTACGATCAGTTGGTCAACCGAAACACAAAGGGGTAGAAAAGAAAATTAAGTGACACTCAAAAAAGAGGAAAAAGACTAAGTACACCTCAGGGGTTATCAGACGGCTGGTGATATGGGTGGAGCTTGGAACCATTAATCACTTTTGGAAGGAGAACACCTGTTAAGGTCGCCAATCGAAAAGTGGCGGGTCCCACCTATTCAGTAATCCGGTATGGTCCAAACCACCGTAACTTAAATTTTCCAGCAGCGCGATTGGCTTTAGCATTATAAAATAAAACGAGTTGGCCAATCGTGAAGACAGGGGTTTTTAGGAAACGATCATGGGTACGGGCTTGGTGGAGCTGAACTTCTTGAAGAATCATGAAGCTTTCCCAACGTTGTTCATCTAATGATCTGAGAACATCTCGCCAGAATGAAAAAGATTCTTTCGGTAGCAATTTCTGGGATAAGGCGACTCGTAGACTTGGTACCACTACTTCCATTGGTGCAATAGCTTCCAATCCATAAGCAAGTTTAAACGGAGTCGTTCTGGTAGCCACTTTGTACGTGGTCCAGTAAGCCCACAATACTGCAGGTAAGAGTTGGTCCCATCGTTCTGAACATTCCAAGATCAATTTCTGGAGCATATTTAGCAGAGTCTTATTGGTACTCTCAGCCAGACCATTGGCACGTGGATAGTAAGGTGAGCTGAATTTGTGTACAATCTGGAAAGACTGAGTCAGCACTTGCAGTAAGTTGTTTGCAAAATGGGTACCCTGGTCCGTCACTATTTCCAGAGGTAATCCATATCAAGGGAAGACATCCTTCATTAAACATTTGGCCACTAAAACAGCTATGGCAGAACATAAAGCCCAAGCCTCCACCCACCTAGTGGCATAATCTGTACCGGTCAAAATATATCGATTGTTGCAACAAAACATGCCTGAAAATGAGCATGCAATTCATCCCATGCATGATATACATGTTGAGAATGTATTAGATAATGAATGCATGTCTATCAAGAGTGCACAAAATATGCCAAGCTGGGGGTGAAATTGGGCCAATGAAATCTAAACCCCACTTCTCAAAAGGCTCCAGAGGTAAGACAGGTTGAAGTGGAAAGAAGTGTCACTGCAAGGGTTGTCCAGACCGTTGACAGACATCACACTGCTGCACAAATTGAACAACATCTCTGTACATGGTAGGCCACCATAGCCCGCTTTGCAGGATTTTGTGATGACTAAGATCAGCTACGAAGTGTCCGCCAGTGGGTGCTGAGTGAGCCATGGCAATAATTGATGCGGATTTCATGTGGAGGGATACATCTGAGCAAGACACTAGTATGATCTATGTAATACAGTTGTCCCACAATCAACCGGAATCGTCAACTGTAGATTGCAATTTTACGGCGCAGAGTAGCGAGAGTATTAGGAGGGAGACAACCATCAGTAAGAAAAGTCATTAACATATCATAGTATGTAGGGGCAACAGGAAGTTTTGTAGATTCTTCGAGAGTTGCCTCGGTGACATAAATAGCTAGCGTTGTGTCATCAACACCTACCGGAGACTCACCAGAATCCAGTTGAGATAAAAAGTCCGCCAAGACATGCGCCGTACCAGGTCGGTGAATAACTTCATAATCAAACTCTTGTAGTAGTAAAACCCATCTTACCAATCTGCCACTTAAATGTTGTTGGCGAACCAAATACATGAGTGCGGCATGATCCACATGGAAAGTGAATTTTCGTCCCAACAAGTAATGCCAAAATTTCTTAATAGAGTATACCAAACCAAGACACTCGCATTCTTTCACGAAGTAATTCCTTTTTGTAGAAGCTAATCTGCGGCTCACATAGTACAGAGGCCAAAACCATTTATCGGTTTGTTGCATCAGCACATTGCCAATCGCTATGTCTGAAGCATTCAGAAATACATGAAATGGATATTCCCAATCAGGCGGTTGCAAGATCGGAGCCTGTGTCAATAAGACCTTCAAACAATCAAATGCCATTTGACACTCATTACTCCATTCATACTTCCGCGGGGTACTGGTCATAAGTCTATTAAGTGGCATCGCTAGATGAGCTAACCACCATAAATGTCTGCCATGCCACCAGATTTGGCCAAGGAACCTCATAACTTCTTTTGGTGTATGAATTATATCCACTGTAGCATAATGGGTAGTTGGTACCATCCAACTTATCCTTAACAGCCAACATACAAAATACATCACTGCTTTCAGCCATGGCCAGTGACTAAAATACCTTGATGCAGAAAATTGATTGTATCTCAAAAAGTTGAATGGAACTGCCTAGACGAGTTCTGCTAAACCTGTAGCAGACTTCGACAAGCTTATACTGGCGAATCAAAACAGGTGTATACCTTTGGCACAAAAAGACAAAATAGCCTGCACAAGCACTGCAATATTGCGTTCGGAGGCCGAAACGAGCTCAAATCACGATTTCGGCACCACATAATGAAGCTGTTTTGATCTCTGAAACACCTTGAGTATGCTCACCAAATTTCGTGCAAATCTGAGACTACAACCGGAGGAGTGTCAACGATGCCCTAGATGAAGCGGCGACCTGCTCTGATACCAATTGTTGGACTTAGACATCTGCGGAAGCATGCGAAGAGCACAAGGAAGAAGAAGAAGAAGCTTGGAGCACAACACACAAGACTGAATGTATTACTAGAGAATGTACAAAGATAAGTAGCCCATTAGGGCAATAGGCGTATATACTTGGTTAGAATATCTACACATTGTTGATGAGTGGACACATAAGTTAACTGAATTTCCTTGCTCACAATCTTCTCTTTTACATAGTGATAATGTACTTCAATATGCTTAGCCCTTGCATGAAAAATTGGATTGGCAGCCAAGTGAATGGAGCTCATGTTGTCACCAAAAATAGTTGGAGTTCCAATCTCCAATCCAAGATCTGTGAATAGTGTCTTCATCCACATTGCCTCTTGAGTAGCTATGGCAAGACCTCTGTAATCAGCTTCATTGGAAAAAAGTGCAACTGTAGGTTGCTTCTTGGATTTCCATGAGACAAGTTTTGAACCTGCAAAGGTAAGATAACTTGAGGTGCTCCTTCTATCTCCCTTGAAGGCAGCCCAATCTGCATCATAGAATAATTTCAAACTTAACTCAGATACATAAAGGTAATATTACCCTTCATTCATGGTCCCTTTGAGATATCTGAGTATCGTTTTGGCAGCCTCCATGTGAGGTTTCATGGGTGTGTGCATAAATTGACTTAGCACACTCACACTATAACATATATCAACCCTTCGCAATGTGGCATAGTTCAAGCTACCCACAAGGCTTTGATAACCTGTCACATCTTCTATGAGTTCACCTTCATGTGAGCTCAATTTATGATTAACCTCCATTGGAGTACCTACAATCCTGCAATCTTGCATCTTGAATTTTTCCAACATGCCTTAATGTACTTTCTTTGAGTGAGAAACAAACCATGATCTTTGTAGACAACTTCCAATCCTGGGAAGTAGGTAAGTGAACCCAAATCACTTATCTTGAATTCTTCTCTCATCTCTTCTTTGATTCTCTTCATGCCATCCGTATCAATTCCTGTAAATATAATATCATTTACATACACACACAAATAGATGACTTCAGAATTACTCCTTTTTATGAATAGTGATGGATCTGACTTGCTAGGTTGAAATCCTTTGTCCTGCAAGAATGAGACAAGCCTCTAATTCCAAGCCCTTGGGTCTTGTTTGAGTCCATATTAAGTTTACACACATAATCATGATATATGTGATTCTCAAAACCAAGTGGTTGTGCCATATATACCTCTTCTGTTATCCACCCATTAATAAATGCATTTTTTACATCCAATTGAAGTATCCTCAAATTCTTGGAAGAGGCAATACTAAGCAAAACCCTAATTGTAGGCATCTTTGCCATAGGAGAGAAGGTCTCCTCATAATCAATTCCCTGAGTTTGTGCAAAGCCTTTTGCCACAAGTCTTTCCTTATACTTGTTAATGGAGCCATCTAAGTTCTTCTTCAATTTGTAGATCCATCTTGAGCCTATTACTTTCATTGATGGAGACTTGGGAACCAACTCCCAAGTGTTATTCTCCTCAAGAGCTTGAATTTCTTCTTCCATTGCATGCCTCCATTCTGATTTCTTCTTTGCTTCCTCAAATTTTGAAGGTTCCTCTTGATTTATGTCTTGTGCTAGATAGAATGAATGTTTAGTAACTAGAGAAGTATCAAACCCATACCTTTCTAGTTCTTTGTTCCCCCTCATGGACCTTCTTAGGCCATGATGTGATGATTCTGCCTCTTGCCCAAGTTCCTGCATTTTTGCTTTACCTTTAGACTTCCACATTTTGTGTTTTTCATATTGAGTTGCTTCATCATCTTCTGAGGTATCCTACTCTTCAACTTAAGAAGGATTATGCTTAACAAGTTTTGGAAAATCTTCTTCAAGATCATAAGGTAGGTTGATCTTTCTACATGAATCTTCATACCAAGAACTATTCTCATCAAATACTACATCTCTACTCACCAAGACCTTTGGTTGTTGGGTTGTATAATCTGTAGCCCTTTTGATTGTTGTCATATCCAATGAATAAACACCTTTCTGCTTTGGGATCCATCTTGCTTCTAACCTGTGAAGGAACATGAGCATAAGCAATATATCCAAAAATCTTACAATGATCCAAGCTTGGTCTTCTTCCATTCCAAGCCTCATATGGTGTCATGCCATCAAGTGATTTCGAAGGTAACCTATTAATCAAATAAGTGGTTGTGGATACAACCTCAGCCCATAAGTAATTAGGTAAATGATTCTCATTCAGCATAGACCTTGCAGCTTCACCAATTGTCCTATTCCTTCTTTCTACCACTCCATTTTGCTCAGGAGTGTACCTTGTAGTGATCTTTCTTTTGATTCCCCTATCTTGAAGAAAGGAGTCAAATTCATGGGAGAAGTAATCTCCCCCTCCATATGACCTTAGCTTTTTTAACGTCTTACCTGTTTGATTCTCTATAAGAGCCAAATATCTTTTGAAGCATGAAAAGACTTCATCTTTGTGTTTCATAAAGTATAATGTAGTCCACCTACTGCAATCATCAATGAAGGAGACATAATACCTTGATCCAGATATTGAAGCATCCTTGCTAGGTCCCCATACATCTGTATGAACCAAATCCAAGAGATCTCCATGCATATATCCTTTCTTCATGAAAGGTAACCTATGAGACTTTCCAAATTGACATGCACTACACTTATAAATCATGTGTTGTTTTGACAAGTTAGGGAGTCCAAGTACACTTTGGTCCCTGCAAATTTGCTTTAATTATCTTTCACCAATATGTGCTAACCTTTTGTGCCATACTTCCAGTGTTTGACTACCATAATTAAAGAGAGCAATGTTTCTAGTGTCTTGTAATTCAAATGTGAACCATCTACCTATCTTTTCACCCTTTGCAATTCTCCTGAATCCTTGACTTGGATCTTCAACAAATGCTCTTGCTTTTGTGAACCTAATCTGTAGGCCTTTTTCCACAATCTGTCCTACACATCAAATTCTTTGCGATGGTAGGGACATAGAGTACCTTGCAAAGTAGGTTGATATTTTAGTCAGGTGCTTTCACATTTCCTATTTTCTCCATAAGGTGTCTTGTATCATCTCCTGTTTTTACCTCATGCTTGTTCCTTGGATCTTCTAAATCTGATAGAGTGCCACATTTCCTTCCACATGATTAGAACAATCTGAATCTATGTAGGAAACATGCTCATCAGATTTACCTTGTGGCATGGCCATATTCATGATTAACAATGAGTCCTCTTGATTTGAGTCTTCTATGTAGTTATTGAAGTCTCTTCTTCCCCTATTGCCTCCTTGATAGTTTGAATGGTTGTAATTGTTGTGGTTGCCATGGTAATTGTTGAACCTTCCTCTTGAGTAGCCATAACTTCCTCTATTGTAGCCTCTGCCTCTTTGATTCCTAGAATTCCTAAAGCAATTTTCAATTGTATGATTAGTTAATCCATGCATGAATTAGAGTCTTGGGATCTCCCCCTACGTTATCTTCCTGCTGCTACCATGTCTTCCTCTACCTTCATAGTTAGCTTGATGTGTACTTGCTTCATCATCCACTTTCTTGCCTCTTCCTTTGTTTTCTTTGGACTTCCCTTTATCAGTATGCAAAACAAAAGATTGATTACCTTTGGAGCTTTCTCCATTCTTGATAAGCTTGGCCTCTTGAGTAAGTAGTTGTCCTATGAGTGTGTTGAAATCTGGTACATGCATATCCATGTATAGATCCATAGTTGTGGTGAATACTTCCCACTTGTCATCTCCCTTCAAGCCATTGATGACCTGTCTTACAATTTGTTCTTCATATATTACCTCTCTAATGCTTCCTAACTGATCTACTATGTCCTTGAGCTTTGTGACAAAATAAGTCACATTTTGTTAGGGAGCTTTCTTGAGAGTTGTGAAGTCTAGCCATAGTTGATGCTTCCTGGCCTTTGTACTTGAAGAGAAGAAAGCTGCAAGTGGATTCCACACTTCCTGAGATGTTTTACAACTTCTAATGTGAGACAACAAAAAATATAAGATAGAGTTAAGGAGATAAGACCTTGCAAGTGCATCCTTGGAGCACCATGTGCTAAATATTTTTTGTTCTTCTTAAGTTGGTTGACCTTTGTTCCTGAAACTTGGCATAACTTCATCTCCAGCTATATAACCATATAAATTTCTACCTTGAAGATAAGCTTCCATCCTTAATGACTAGGCTGAGTAGTCACCTCTATCCAATTTGTCAATTGATGAAGGAAATCCATTTGCCATGTTGTCCAACCTTGCTCTGATCTTACTGTGAAGAGATGGTTTTGAACTTGGAGAAGATGAAGTGGTGCTGCAAAATCTTTGCACTACACCGGCCAAATAAACTCCAGGGATATGTAGTGGGCAGTTGGTAGCAGTCAGAGCACTCAAGGATTTACAAGACAAGGAAGCCAACAAAAAGAGTCAGAGCAGAGAGAAGGGACAAGTAGGAAAAGTAGTCAACGGAGATCCAGTAAGTAGGCCATATAATTTTTTATGAAGAAACATTTCCCAAATAGTGATTTTAGTCACTTCACTGTTGGGAGTGATGGTTGGATGCACTCAAGAGATTGAGTTGGTGCTGCTATACCTGCTTCACACCAGCCCTCCTTTGATTCCAGAAATGCTTAATACACACCTTGAGCTTCCAAATGATACCAAGAAAGCATATATGTACTTTGCAAGTGATATGTGAAATGATCAAATCAAAACAGATAACTTTGCACTTCACAAATCCTAGAAAACTTGCTATTTCTATAATGACACCTGCTCAGTCTTTCACTCAGTGTGACCAGCACACTAACAATTGATCTAATTCCTTCTGGACATATTAAATTAGCTTAACAAGCTACCATTTGCAAGTGGAATGAGAAGAAATGACAAACTATACTCAAAGAAATCACTTTAGCAAAATAAAGTTTACCCCCGATATTTTAGGAGCTTTGTAGACACAGACCAGTGAGCACCTCGACTAAGATTTCTCTGTAATGGCTGATCCAATGACCTTGAAATTTTGTAGGTGTATAGTAGACTTTGAGCTGAATCCAATGTGCTTTGAATCACTTGATTTGGTTCAGTAGATCCTGAGATATGCTCCTTTGAAGTTGACAGACTTGGAGATGATGACTCAGAGACAACAGAGATAGTGAATGTGTATACTTCTATTGATTAATGTGTTTGTACAATCTCATTAGCATGACAAGCATAGCTAATTGAGGTGTTGTGGTGTAGGCTATGAAGTAGCACTAACACACACAAAGTTACAACAGTAGAATGCCTCGGGGAGTGAGCTCAATGAGAGTAGCTAAAAAACACGACTTTTCAAGTACTTCTTTTATAGAAGTTTTGTGATCATTTGAATATGAAATTCAAATCTAGGCTCCCTAGAATCTCTCCACTAAAAGTAGGGAGATATTCTCTCCAATTACACCATCCAAATTCCACGACTCTCATCAGTTAGGTGTGTATACATAATTCCAAGTCATTTAGACTTTTACAAGGGATAAAATGGTAATAGCCCATAAGCATGGGTTCCTATGACTCTTGCTTCATGTAGAGATATCCTTCAAGGATTCCAAGCTAATCTTCCAAGGTTCCAAGCCAAGTGTGAAGGCTTGAAATGCACCAACAGCTGCCCCTCAAGCCAAGCACTTTGGCTTAAGTCTTCATTTTCAACCTTCAATCACATCCTGCAATCCAATCATTGATTTGAATCTGCATAGCTTGTTTCCATCCAATGCTTTAGTGAGTAAATCTGCACATTGCATATTAGTAGACACATAAGTCAATTGAATGTCTTTACTAAGCAACTTCTCTCTCACATAGTGGTAATGAACCTCTATGTGTTTGGTTCTAGCATGATATATTGGGTTAGCTGCAAGGTGAAGAGAGCTAGTGTTATCTCCAAAGATGATTGGAGGTCTAGTGTATAGACCTAACTCTGTATACAAGAGTTTCAACCAGATAGCTTCTTGAGTGGCATTGGCAAGCCCTCTATACTCTGCTTCAGTGGATGACAATGCCACTGTAGGTTGTTTCTTGGCTGACCAAGAAATAGGCTTATCTCCTGCAAAACAAATGTAGCCTGATGTGCTCCTTCTATCATCCTTGCATCCTGCCCAATCTGCATCTGAGTATACTTTAATGTCAATATGTGATGTATAAGGAAAGTACAAACCATGGTTCTGAGTTCCTTTGAGGTACTTCAATATTTTCTTTGCTGCCTCTAGGTGAGATACCCTTGGTTTGTGCATGAATTGACTAAGCACACTAACTCCATATGCTATGTCAATTCTTGTCAAGGTAGCATAATTCAAACTACCTACCATACTTTGATATCCTGTAATGTCTTGTAGTTCATCCCCTTCATGAGCACTTAGCTTTAGGTTGACCTCCATTGGAGTAGTAGAAACTTTAGCATCCTGCAAACCAAAATTCTTGACCATATCCTATACATACTTCTTTTGAGTGATATATATACCTGAGTTGGTGTAAACTAACTCAAGACCTAAGAAGTACTTCAATAAACCAAGATCATTGATCTTGAATTCCTTCATCATCTGTCCTTTGATGTGTCTAATCCCATTGACATCATTGCCTGTAATGATGATGTCATCAACATAAACACACAAGTAGATTACCTCTGTACTACTTCTCTTTATGAACAGAAAAGTATCAGCTTTGCTCATCACAAATCCTTGGTCTAAGAGGTAGGTTGTCAACCTGTAATTCCATGCTCTAGGTGTCTGCTTCAATCCATATAGAGCCTTCTTCAATTTACAAACATAGTTTACCTTCTTGGGGTCTTCATAGCCAGGTGGTTGTGACATGTAGACTTCTTCAGATATCCATCCATTCAAGAAAGCATTCTTGACATCTAATTGGTACATGTTCCAATTCTTGGATGCAGCTACACTCACCAATATTCTGATAGTTGGCATCTTAGCCACAGGAGAAAATTTCTCCTCATAATCAATGCCTTGGGTTTGTGCAAAACCCTTGGCTACCAACCTAGCTTTGTACCTGTTTATTGTTCCATCAGAGTTTCTCTTTAGCTTGTAGATCCATCTGGATCCTATCACCTTCATAGAGTCCTTCTTGGGTATCAAGTCCCAAGTATCACTCTCCTTGAGAGCTTCCATTTCTTCATCCATAGCTTCTTTCCATTCTGGTTTGGTGATTGCTTCTTCATAGGTACCTGGTTCTTCATCCAACAAATCCTTTGCAAGATATACAGAATGTTTAGTTACAAGTGATGTGTCATACCCCAATCTGATAGGCTTCTTCTTTTCTCTCTGAGATCTTCTCATTGCTTGAGTTGAGGATTCTGGTGTATCCTCTAGCTTCTTCATCTTCATCTTTCCTTTGGACTTCCATGCCTTGAATTCCTCAATGTTTATTGTATCCTCATCATCTGAGCTTGATTCATCTTTCTGGATTGGTTCCTCCTTGGTGAGCTTTGGGAAATCTTCTTCCATATCATAGGGTAGACTAACCTTCCTGCATTCATTCTCATACCATGAGTCATTCTCATCAAAGATGACATCTCTGCTTACCTTGAAGCCTTTGTTTGTTGGGTTGTAGAATCTGTATCCCTTTTGGTTCAAATCATAACCAATGAAGATACACTTTTCAGCTTTAGGGTCTAGCTTTCCCCTTACCTGTGAGGGAATATGCACATATGCTACACAACCAAAGATTTTACAATGATCCAGAGAAGGTCTCTTACCATGCCAAGCTTCATATGGTGTCATGCCATCAAGTGATTTGGATGGCAACCTGTTTATGAGATATAGGTGGCAGTGGATACACTCTCTGCCCAAAGATAATTTGGCAACTTCTTTTCATTAAGCATAGACCTAGTTGTTTCTACTATGAGTCTATTCCTTCTTTCAGCTACCCCATTTTGTTCAGGTGAGTACCTTGTATTAATCTCCCTTTTGATGCCTCTTTCCTGCAAGAAATCTTCAAACTCATTGGAGAAGTATTCTCCTCCACCATCTGACCGAAGCCTCTTCAAGCTTCTTCCTGTTTGGTTTTCAACAAGTGCAAGATACCTCTTGAAACAATTAAACACTTCATCTTTATGCTTCATAAAGTATAAGATGGTCCATCTGCTATACATGAGGTAAAAGAAAGTCAGATATAGAGTTAAGAAGGTAAGACCTTGCCAAAGCATCCTTTGCACACCATTGGTTGAGTCTTTCATGTTCATCCTTGGTGGGTAGTCCTCTAGTTTTGAATGAGGGCAATTCCTCATCTCCTGATATGTATCCAAATAAACTCCTTCCTTGTAGATAGGTCTTCATTCTCAGAGACCAAGCCTGGTAATTGTTCCTATCCAATTTGTCAATGAATGAAGGGAAACCATCTCCCATTTTTACCTTATTTGCTCTGATACCACTGTTGGGAGTGATGGTTGGATGCACTCAAGAGATTGAGTTGGTGCTGCTATACCTGCTTCACACCAGCCCTCCTTTGATTCCAGAAATGCTTAATACACACCTTGAGCTTCCAAATGATACCAAGAAAGCATATATGTACTTTGCAAGTGATATGTGAAATGATCAAATCAAAACAGATAACTTTGCACTTCACAAATCCTAGAAAACTTGTTATTTCTGTAATGACACCTGCTCAGTCTTTCACTCAGTGTGACCAGCACACTAACAATTGATCTAATTCCTTCTGGACATATTAAATTAGCTTAACAAGCTACCATTTGCAAGTGGAATGAGAAGAAATGACAAAGTATACTCAGAGAAATCACTTTAGCAAAATAAAGTTTACCCCCGATATTTTAGGAGCTTTGCAGACACAGACTAGTGAGCACCTCGACTGAGATTTCTCTGTAATGGCTGATCCAATGACCTTGAAATTGTGTAGGTGTATAGTAGACTTTGAGCTGAATCCAATGTGCTTTGAATCACTTGATTTGGTTCAGTAGATCCTGAGATATGCTCCTTTGAAGTTGACAGACTTGGAGATGATGACTCAGAGACAACAGAGATAGTGAATGTGTATACTTCTATTGATTAATGTGTTTGTACAATCTCATTAGCATGACAAGCATAGCTAATTGAGGTGTTGTGGTGTAGGCTATGAAGTAGCACTAACACACACAAAGTTACAACAGTAGAATGCCTCGGGGAGTGAGCTCAATGAGAGTAGCTAAAAAACACGACTTTTCAAGTACTTCTTTTATAGAAGTTTTGTGATCATTTGAATTTGAAATTCAAATCTAGGCTCCCTAGAATCTCTCCACTAAAAGTAGGGAGATATTCTCTCCAATTACACCATCCAAATTCCACGACTCTCATCAGTTAGGTGTGTATACATAATTCCAAGTCATTTAGACTTTTACAAGGGATAAAATGGTAATAGCCCATAAGCATGGGTTCCTATGACTCTTGCTTCATGTAGAGATATCCTTCAAGGATTCCAAGCTAATCTTCCAAGGTTCCAAGCCAAGTGTGAAGGCTTGAAATGCACCAACATTCACACCATTATAAATAGCATTTTCAATTATCGCTACTCCATTTTGTGCAAGCCGAGGAGTCCTCGAGCTTGAGGAGTATTATAAGTAGCCATGTACAAATTTTAATAATTTTTAGACTCTGTTTGAACCCTCAAATAAGCCCTAGAACCTAATTTTTAACTAGGCCAGACACTAGGTTTGGACAGGGCCAAAAGCTAGTAGAAAACTAAAAAAAGAGCTAGAGAGCTCATTTTTGAGGTTAGCTTGTTAGAATTTTGAGTTATTTTACGAGTCTTTTTGAGTAATACAAAGAACTCCATTGTTCCTCTCTTTGTTCTTGCCTTGTGTGCGCGTGTGTGTGTATGTGTGTGCGTGCTTATGTGCTTCTCACTCATGCACTTGTGCCGTCACTTGCTCATAGTCTTCATACTAGTCCTCACATCTCTGCAGATTGACAATTATGAGGTGGATCTCCTCATGTTGGTACTTGCCATTGTTCTAGAGTGACACCAAATTTGGCACCGTTGTCGGGGAGAGAGCTTCGAGGACGAGTGTGTGATGGTAAGATGTAGAGTTGTGACATTGGAGTTGTAGGTAATTTCTTTACTTTTCCTTATTTTTCTCTTTTCTACTTAATCACCATCATCATCCTCACCATCTCCCACCTCCATCCCCACCTTTGCAAAATTTTTAGTTTTTTGGTCATATCACCTTCCCCTTCTCATTCTCCTCATTTCACTTGTGAGAGAGAGCAAGAGAGAGCTATTGTGCTTGTTGTTTTTCTACGTTTTTGAGCATTTCTTGCAGGTTCCAACTGTATCATCATCTCCAACAAGTTGCGCAGGTACAAAAAATGTCTGCACAGGCCTCGAGGCATTGAGCTCTATCAATCATGATTGCCAAAAAACTTGAGTGTTTGGTAAAACTAAGTACATATTCATGATCTATAGGCCTTGCACATCACACCCACAAAAAATTTCAAAAAAAATTGTGTTTTCTCTGTCCATCAAGATTGACAGCATCCATCGCAATGGACACTTATGTCCATCGCGATTGACTGGAAAATCGTGACCAATAGAAAAATCATGATTGACACCCCCACGACAAAAACGCTATCCATTGTGACCGATAGAAAAATCACGATTGACACCCCCACGACAAAAAAGCTATCCATCATGACCGACAGAAAAATCGCGACCGATAGAAAAATCACAATGATACCCCAAATCGGCAAAAAATCTATCCACCACGACTTATGGGACACGATTGACACAATATAAATTAAGAAACCCGAGATATTTTGTCCATCACGATTGACAACATCCATCGCGACGGACACCCCTATTCATCATGATTGACACCCATCCATCGCGATTGACTCTGTCCATCGCGATTGATAGGCCACAGCGGACATCTCTGTCCATCACATTGACAACCTTCTTGATCGCGATTGATAGCCAATTTCGACCAAATTTCAAGGTTTTTGATTTTTTTATTTTTGGCCAATTCGGAACATAAAATTCAAGCCATTAGAGCATTGTGAGGCCCCTATACAACTAATTCAAAAGATCCTGTTTGCATGTTAGCTTGTTTTAACCCTGTTTTAACCCCAAAACCCTGAACTATCATAACTTCTTCATACAAACTCCGTTTCTAGTTGAGCTTCCATAGGGATGAGAAATTGAAGGATCTCTAAGGGAATCTTCATAAAAGCAAATCAAAATTGGGACTTCGTATTACATGAATGGACATGGTTTGTTAAGTCAATTAAATTGAAATCTTGAGCTAACTTTGGGACTTTTATAGGTTCATGGAGAGCACTAAAGGGCATCCAGAGCACGAGCATACTGCAAGCTTGAGAACGATGTTCTTGAGCTCTCAAGAGCAATGGATAAGCTACTTAAGGTTGGATCATTCTCAATCCCCTCTGTCAATTCCTAGCTTAGGCTAAGTATGAATAGAGGTTTTGATTAATTAGGGTGATGTTAAGCATGATCAAGTTCAAGAAAATCTAATTACTCAAGTGCAAGAATAAATAGGCTACATTTGCAAAAAAACCCTAAAGTAAAAGAGCTTAAATTAAGCAATCAAACTTAAGTATGATATAACACAAGTGTCCCTTGCGACAGAAATTGGGTGGAAAAGAAGTGACATCCTAAGGAAATTAAAAAGAACAAGGAACTAATAGAAAAGAACTATGCAACAAGGTTGTACTTGGAAAAATTGGGAATTATCCAAGGCTTATGAACCTTAGGTCAGGAAGATATTTAGGATAAGATAGACAAATCCTGAGATCTTCTGAAGCTTGTGTAAATCATACAGCTAGGTCTTGGGCCCAACAATTGAGTGATTACCCATACGCTTTAAGTTCAGAAACGAGTGACTCTGAGATGTCGTATAACATGGAGAGACCCGTAGGTAGCTCAGGAGTGGCGTACCTAGAAAATCCAGAAGGACCTTACAAGACTCAACTGGAATATATCAGGACCAACCGTCTAGGTGCTCACATCTATGAGGATGGCCTAAGGAGATCTGTTGTCCATATTAAAAATCCAAACCAAGCCATTGGACTAGAACATCCAGTAGTTAAGTTTGAAAATGGTGCATACATAGATAAAGAAGGAACAATGTATGTGGTCACCACCCACCTAGATAGGATAGATGATTTTGGCAACGTGATCTCAGAGGTTGAAATAGGTGACATAGAGCAAGGGAACTTAGGAAGAGAGCCCAAAACTCCTCGAGGCAAATCTGTCCTAACTAGAATAATCACTCCATAGTGGATTCCTCAGGACAACAAGAGCATAGATCTACTCCTAAACTAAGGGATGGATGAGGCTTTTTGGAGGTATAAACTTGACTAGCCTAATGAAGCAGGGGCACTCACCATCTATGAATTTAAAGATCCTGATAGCCCAGGCAAAGTGACCTATTTAGATAATACTTCAGAGAGAGTCTTTGTGATCTTAGAGCATGGTAGGCATGCCTACATTTGGAAGGGTGAATTTATTCTTCCCCAACCAAGATCCAATGTCTCTTATGGTCATCAAGGAGTTGGAACATCTTAAGCTCATGGAACTCAAAGGGACAAGAGTGGAGATAGACCCGAGGTAAGATTTGCTAACCCAATAGGAAGAGAACGAATGAGAGCTGAGACAGATAGAATGGAAAACGAGAGACCTAGAGACCCAAGGAATCAAAGAAATGCAAACAAATTCCCTTTGCCAAGGCCTAGAGAACACATGAGGACCTTAAGGCCTACACAACTAGTCAAATCCATGAGGAATTATTTCGATGGTATAGGAGACCCTTATGATCATGTGGCAGAATTTAGGCAAGTATTGAAGGCTGAACAAGTTGATGAACTGTTCACACAATAAATGCTTTTGGTCTAACACTCAAGAATACTACCTTGACTTGGTTTCAACCACTACATGGGAGGCAATTCAAGAATATAGAACAGTTACTAGAAGCCTTCATTGCAGAATTTTCTAAGAGTGGCGTCAGACACAACACCTCCTCACTAATCCATAGCTTTAAACAAACACATCAAGAAATAGTGAGACTTGCATTTGCAGAGGTGACAAGATCCCTTAGGATGATACATTGACCGATGTGTATATGGTAGCTGGGATGGAGAAACTACTACAAGCCCCTACATCTTTATGGGGAGAAAGTAGCAACCTTGTCACCATTTATGAGCTACAAGATCCAGAGGATCTCTCTAGAATTACCTATCTTGATAGGAATATGAGAAATTACTGGCCTATGTCCGAGCTAGACATAGGCCAGCTATCAAGGTATTCCAGTGTTCCCCCATACAGACCCAAGAACTACCTCTCAGAACCCTCAAGGAATGTACCAAAGTTATGCCCATCAGACCTTTGGGTAGGTTCAGCAATAGAACATTCCTGTGAGGACTAATGTTCAGTTTTCTACACCAGAAGCCAACCCAAACTATCAACCCCTATCTAGAGGAGAGCCCAAAAATAGAAATCTTGTTCCGAAGAGACCGCCCATAGGCAGAGGAATAGGCCTTCAAGACATCCAACCATTCCTATTATGCCTAGACCACCAGAACCTGGTAGAAGATTGCGACCAATTCAAGTGGCCAAATGTATGAGAAGCCACTATGATGGGTCTGGCGAACCTTATAATCACATAGGCAAATTCAAGCAAGTGATTCATGCGGAACAAATGGAAGATTTTATGGTTCAATATGAGTCATTTGGGTTGACCCTTATGGATACTGCCTTGGCTTGGTTCTAACCACTTGAACCCAATAGTTTCCTAAATATGGAACAAGTATTTCAAGAAATGATCGAAGAGTTCATGAAGATTGGCATTAAGAATAACTCTTCATCCTTGATTCACAGTTTCAAATAGTCCACTACAGATGCAGTTCGACTGGCAGCTAGGACATTTAAGTAATATGTGGATAGAGGTCCCATGGAAGAAAGGCCTACACAGTGGAAAATGATCTCATTATTTTTGTGAAGGATTAATCAATGGATCCCTAAGAGCATTAGTCTATGTAAAGAGATTCCAAACCTTAAGTGAATGCTTGAAGGAATGTATAGACCTAGACGATAACTTGTCAGAAGACTTGAAGATTCCCCCAACCAAGAATAAGAGTGAGGATAGTTCTAGCAGCATCTCTAGTTTGAACAACAATGTAGAAGAGATTGCAGAGTTAGTGGCCAAGAAATTAGGCATGCAGGGACAGAAGAATTACCCCAACCCCTTGTTATAGATGCCGATGCTAAGGAGATGTGTACACTGTGGAGGGGATCATCCTTCTCATGTGTGTAATAGGGGAATTGTTCCCTCACCCCCATATGTTAACAACTGCCCACCAATACAGAATCAAGCTCAGTACTACAGTATTGAATAGAAATATACAAATCACAATACTAAAAATTGTCCTTACAATAGACAACCTAGACCTGTCTAACCACCATAATTCAGGCCATATGGATACCCAACTAGATGTTGGAGATAGACATCTGCGGAAGCACGCGAACAGCACAAGGAAGTAGAAGAAGCTTGGAGCACAAACACACAATACTGAATGTATTACTAGAGAATGTACAAAGATTAAGTAGCCCATTAGGGCAATAGGCGTATATACAAGCCGGGGGGAAAAAACCTCCTAAAGAGGGAAAAAAGTGCCCCGGCAGTCCTAGAGTGTTCACACACATCACTACCTAAATATATCAACAAATCCCCCCTGGGAGTGATGCGGTGAACAAGGAGCTGGCACTCATGTATAAGGAAGTGCCAAGCTATGTGGAAATCACTCCACAAAAGGAAGTAAGCCCAAAGCTTTGCGAAAAGCTTCAAACTTCTCCCTAGGCAGAGCCTTCGTGAAAAGGTCTGCAATGTTCTCCTACGTGGGCACATATGCCAAGCTGATCTCCCCAGCAGAGAACCTCTCCCTGACATAGTGATAATGCACCTCAATGTGCTTAGTGCGAGCATGGAACACAGGGTTCCTCGCAACTGCCAATGCGCTCTGACTGTCAGTGAAGATGGTGGTGGCAGAAGACTGGCCAACACCCAAATCAGCCATAAGGCGTCTGAGCCACACACACTCAACAGTCGCTGTGAAAGCTGCCCTATACTTAGCCTCACAACTGGAAGTGGCCACAGTAGGCTACTTCTTGCTCAACCAAGATATACATGAGCTACCAAGCATGAAGCAAAAACCACTGGTGGACACACGAGTGTCATAGCAACCAGCCCAATCTGAGTCAGAAAAAGCATGCAAATCTGGCGGTAGTAATCCCCCCTTGGGATAAAACAACCCAAGTAGCCGAGTACCACTCAAGTAGCGAAAGATGCGCTTAACCGCTTTCCAATGCGTGACTCCTGGGCAATGCATAAACCTGCTCATCTATGAGACAGCAAACTGAATATCTGGCCGAGTAATGCATAAGTAAATCAAGCATCCAACAGCCTGCTGATAGAGAACAGCATCAAATGCATCTCCATCATCATGAAGACTCAATCGTAAACCTGTCTCCATAGGACTGGCAATAGGCTTACAGTCTTCAAGGCCAAAACGCTGCAATAATGTGTCAATATATTTCGTTTGACACAAAGCCATTCCACCATCAACGTGCATAAACTGAATGCCCAAATAGTGATGCAAATGCCCCAAATCAGACATCTCAAATGAGGCATGCAAATCAGCCTTAAAATCAGCAATATGTGTCTCAATAGGACCAGTGAGCAGCATGTCATCAACATAGACAACAATGATCAGAAGCACATCATTAGCACGCTTAACATATAAGGTGCTTTCAGTTGGACTGTTCTTAAAACCATGTGCAATCAGATAGGCATGTACCTTCTCATACCAAGCACGTGGTGCTTGCTTTAAACCATATAACGCCTTCTTTAATCTGCACACCTGGTTTTCATGCCCTTTCTGCACAAAGCCACGGGGCTGAAAAACATACACTTCTTCATGCAAGTCACCATTCAGAAATGCTGTTTTAATGTCCAACTGATGTACATTCCAACCATGATGGGGTGCAAGTGCACAAATGCTACGAACAGTAGTCATACGGCATGTAGGTGCAAAGGTCTCATCAAAATCAATGCCTCTTTCCTGCGCATAACCCTTTGCAACAAGCCTAGCCTTATACCTGTCAACGGTACCATCAGGTTTACGCTTCAGCTTGTATACCCACTTAGTGCCAATGGCCTTCTTGCCAGGAGGCAAGTCACATAAGGACCATGTACCATTCTTCATTATAGCATCATATTCAGATTGCATAGCAGCCATCCAATTTTCTGAATTTTGTGCTTCATCAAAAGAAACAGGCTCATTCTCATCACAGAGACTAGATGCAGCCATAGCATAGCAATCTGATGCAAAGGAGGCACTATGAGAGCCTGAACGAGTACGATATGACAAAGGTGCATCTAATTTGCTGTCACGCAAAGTCTGCACCAGCCATTTTGGCATAGTTTTTGCCTGCTCAATATCAGCTCTCTCATCAGCAAGTGCATCATGTAAATCTGCATCAAAAATGGAATGATCTGCATCATCATATGAAACTTGCAAAGGCTGAGAAGTTGCCTCATTAGGACTAACACTAGCCTGTCCACCTGTAAAAAGAGGTATCAAAGTATCATACATGTCTTTGGAGCTAACAGATGTCTCCTTAGTACATGAAAGCAATGGCTGAATAGCATCTTCCACAAAGACAACATCACGGCTAACCAGAATGCGTTTAGTCTGTGGATGATACAGACGATAGCCTTTACTTTCAGAACTGTACCCAACAAAAATACATTTTACTGCCTTATCATCCAATTTTCTGCGATGTTGTTCAGGCACTAATGCATATGCCAAACAACCAAAAACACGCAAATGAGCAACAGATGGCTTTCGGTCATGCCAAGCCTCATATGGAGTGATAGACTGCAATGCTTTAGTGGGACACCTGTTCAGTACATATGCTGCACACATGACAGCCTCAAGCCAGAAACTATGTGGTAAAGCCTGACTTTTGATCATGCACCTCGCCATCTCCATGAGTGACCTGTTCTTTCGTTCAGCAACTCCATTCTGTTGAGGTGTATACGGTACTGTACACTGGTGTTTTATCCCACGTTCAGCCAGAAATGCATTAAAATCTGAAGACATATATTCCCCCCCTCGATCAGAACGGAGGGTGCCCATTTTACATGCTGACAGATTTTCAGCTAAAACCAAAAACTGTTTGAAGCACATGAACTCTTCGGACTTTGCTTTGAGTGGATATACCCATGCATGCCTGGAAAAATCATCAATGAAAGTCACGAAGTAAAGGTAATTTCCAAAAGAGGGTGTCTACATAGGACCACAGACATCACTATGTACAAGCTGCAATTTCTGCGTAGCCCGAACTGAACCATCTTTTGGAAAGGAAGAACGCTGCATTTTGCCCAAAATACAGCCTTCACAAACATGTTTTCCAGGTGCCTCAAGTTTGGGCAAAGAGGACACCATTTCAGATTTCTGCAGGCGTAACAAACTAGCAAAATTCAGATGACCAAAGCGTGCATGCCAAAGCTTTGCATCTGACATAGCCTGAGAATCATGAACTGCACATGCCGAATCATTCACAGATCTTTCATAGTCTATGAGCTTATACAGCCCACGACATAAGATGCCAGAAGCAATAATCACATCGCCATTTGAGAGATCATGGACTGTACACCTGTCATCAACAAATTTCACAACCAAGCCAATCTTGGCTAATGCAGAAACTGATAACAGATTCTTTTTGATCCCTGGCACAAATAAAGCATCTGACAAAGTGAAAGAACTACCATCAGCAGTAGTCAGAATGATCTTACCAACTCCCATAACAGGATAAGAGGAACTATTGGCGCATGTGACAGTATTCCCTATAGGGGCAGGCTCGAGTGAAGAGAAGAAACTGCGTTGTGAGGTAATATGTTTGGTCGCCCCACTGTCAAAGTACCAAACATCTGAGTCTACTGCAGACATGCACTGATCATGAGAAGATGGGTCAAAACTGCAGACAGTAGTAAACGCCCATTCTTCTTCCTGCACAAGATTTGCAGACTCTGTTTTTGGTGTAGAGGCCTCTGCAACAACCATTCCAGCCTCTTTCTTCTTTGCCTCTTTAGCAGCCAGTTTTGGACAGTTCTTTATAATATGATCATTTCCTTTACAGTACTTGCAAAATAATTTCTGCTTTTCTAATTTCTTTTCATCTTTATCCTAGTTCTTTGATTGTGCAGCATTTGCAGATTTTTGCTTACTAGTAGAAGAGCTCCATTTTCCTTTGCCCTTTTGACTAACTAGGAAAGCTTGATCTGCAACACGCATAATGGACCTGTTCTGCCTGGATTGATCTTCCTGCAACAGAACAGAGACTAATTCTTCAAATGACAAGGCATTCGGATTGCCTTTCATCATCAACGGAAGAGTAGAGGCAAAACTTTGATATGAATCAGGAAGACCATTCAGAACGGTCTACACAAGTGAGCTATCTGGTATAACCTCATGAGCAGAAATCAATTGTTCCTTCAGGTCTTTGATCTTTGTAAGAAAACTGTCCATAGAATCACCTTCATTCATGTGCTCACTCTCCAACTGTTTTCGGAGGTAAGCAACACGAGCCTCATTCCTAGCCTGGTACAAAGTGGTAAGTGTATCCCAAGCATCCTTTGCTGTTCTGCAAGAGCGAATGTGAGGAATAATGGCACGTTTGACAGACAAAGCTATCAATGCATGTGCCTGGGCATCTCTGCCATCCCAACGAATCTGCTCTGCAGTAGGTGCAACAGAAACAGCAGCACGAACAGGAATCTGCGGAATATCATCTTCGACACCATCTTCATCAGCTCCAGTACCTCTAGCACCTGTATTTGTAGTACCTGTAGTCGCAGGTGTAACAGGACATCTTTCAACACCCTGCACAATGTTCCACAGTCCTTTTGCAACCAGTACATGTCGCATCATATAAGCCCATAATGGGTAGTTGGTACCATCCAACTTATCCTCAACAGCCAACATACGGAATACATCACTGCTTTCAGCCATGGCCGGTGACTAAAATACCTTGATGCGGAAAATTGACTGTATCTCAAAAAGTTGAACGGAACTGCCCAGACGAGTTCTGCTAGACCTGTAGCAAACTTCGAGACGCTTAAACTGGCGAACAGAAACTGGTATATACCTTTGGCACAAAAGGACGAAATAGCCTGCACAAGCACTGCGATAGTGTGTTCGGAGGCCGAAACGAGCTCAGGTCGCGATTTTGGCACGACATAGCAAAGCTGTTTTGATCTCGGAAACACCCTGAGTATGCTCACCAAATTTCGTGCGAATCTGAGACTGCAAACGGAGGAGTGTCGACGGCGCCCTAGAAGAAGCGACGACCTGCTCTGATACCAATTGTTGGAGATAGACGTCTGCGGAAGCACGCGAACAGCACAAGGAAGTAGAAGAAGCTTGGAGCACAAACACACAATACTGAATGTATTACTAGAGAATGTACAAAGATTAAGTAGCCCATTAGGGCAATAGGCGTATATACAAGCCGGGGGAAAAAAACCTCCTAAAGAGGGAAAAAAGTGCCCCGGCAGTCCTAGAGTGTTCACACACATCACTACCTAAATATATCAACACTAGAGACCAAGGAAGGGAATTTCCAAGCTATCCTCAGTACCAAAACCAACCTCCAATTCAACATCCCTACGAATACCCATGATAAAATCCACCACAGGCGGTGTTAGGACAACAGCCACCTCACCCACAGAATGTTGTTCTAGTGAAATTCACCCAAACAGAAGAGAACACTGGGAGAGCACTAGTGCTGACTACATTAACTAGCCCTGACATCCATAATCAATTCTATGATCAAAACTGGGGAGACTACTATACATACGAAGCTGACTCTATGAACTATGAGCATGCCTATGAGCAATACCCTTATGAACAAGAGGCCTATGACCAATCATACAGATATGAGTCTGAATACGCTACCTTAATGTTAACCCAAGAGCCCAAACATCCTCTAGACCTTTGGTTAGACCTCCAGTCCCTAGAGGACCTTGTTATCCCTGTAGAGAAGACCATTTTATTAGGGAGTGCACTTTACCATACCAACCACCACATAAGGTTTGGGAAGGATATTGTCGTGATTGTGAAAAAGAGCATTTGTTTAGGAATTGTCCCAAAAACCATGACAAGGTGAACCAAACAACTCAAGTAAATGTAGTAGAAGTGGTAGAGTCCTCTGGAAGTGACAAAGAATATATGGTACCATTAAAGGTGATTACAAGAGCAAGAGCTAAAGAAAGTTCGAAAAGGTTAGATACAATTATGCAAGAAACCAACAAACTAGAAACACCGGTGCCTCAAATTACTGCCAAATTCAAAAGAATCTGAAAGAAAATTCTAAGGTAAAACGGACTCAAAGAGGCGGAAATCTCGACGAGAGAAATTGAGAAGAGATGAGCAAAGAAAAGCCAAATCAAGTGGACTTAAAAGAAGGAGGAAGAGATGAGCAAAGAAAAGCCAAATCAAACTACGAATTCTACAGCTGATCCAATACCCGAAGATCTAGCCATGTGGATAGACGCATATGAATCCAGGATCAATGCAGGACCAAGTTTGGAACAACATGAAGTAAGATATCCGAGAGGAGATTTGGAAAAAGAAAGGCTAGAAATCTGCAAAAGGTTGATTGAAATTGCTCAAAACACATTAGATAAACTTATCCAGAACCTGCCCGAAACAAGAATACCTTATAGAGAATTTCAAGAAGGTTTAGGAGCACATGACCCTTCAGAAGGCAGAAGGATTATAGAGAAAGCAGAAAGTGTAACCACTTGAAACCATGAAAGAAGTTCTGTGATCCTTTAAATTGAAGCTAATTGGCCTGAGGATCTATGGGCTAGATTCCAAGAAGATGGAGAAAAACCAAGAGCTTTGATCTGCCTTTTGAAGAATTGGATGCAAATGAGAACCTAGAAATGATGAATCAAGAGATAAATTGTGAGGAATGTTCGGAGGAATTAGAAAGCATAAACACACTACCTAACTACATGGGAGAGTATGAGCCGAATTCAGAACTTTATCATGCTCCAACAATAAGATCAAAAGGAAAAGGAATCTCAAGCAAAATGTGAGACATTACACGAAAGTTGGAGATGAAAGTGCAGTGCTCTATAACTGTGGAAGGATTACAGAAAATCAAACCACAAGTATGGACTAAAATTGGCCAAGCAACTCGGGCAAAAAGAAGTAAAGGCAGTCAACAAGGAGACCAACAAAGATACACATACAATTCAAATCCCGATAGATAAAGTCGGAGACTTTAGTGAAGGAGATGAAGGTAACACACGTCTACCCATTACTTTCCAAGGTTACACCACAAAAGCAATCCTAGACACAGGAGATAGAGTAGGAATAGCCACAAAAGAAATATGGGAGAAGTGGGGAAAACCAACATTACGACCCACAAGAATGAAATTACAATTAGCTAATGTTCATAACAAAAAACCTTTGGGATTTCTAGAGAATGTTATACTTACTACATGTGGAGTAGACTTCGAGCACACGTTAGCTATTTGTCAATTTGAGAGAGCGAGTAACTATGAAATGATCTTGGGAAGACCTTTTATGAGACAACTAAGGGTAGTGCAAGACTGGGGCACAACCACGAGGATAAACCTCCATACATACGCTTATCGAGATGTCCCACCTCTACAATGGAACTCTATACATAAAGAAGCCAAGAGGGAAGAAGAAAGAAGTTGAACATGGCAACCAGGTTGTGGAATCTGTAGACCAGTAGATGATATAGCATATGTGCCACAAGTCGAGCCCCACTGATGGATGGAGACATTGGCCACGTTAGATGTATGTGTCAATGAAGAAGTCCTGACCCTAAACGAGTGCATAGACAAGGATGGATACAATGTAAGTCTATACATGGTTGTAATACAAGAGACATAGGAAGGAGAATGGATAGAGAAAGAGTGGACAATTGATTATAAAAGTATAGAATGGAACCTCAGACCCAGGATGAAGGACATCACTTAGAGGGAGGACATAAAGAAACTAATATTGGAAGCCCTTCCACTCTCAAGGAAAAAGGAAATCAAGAGAATATCAATTCACAAGAGACTAGGAGGGAAGAGAATACACCCCAAGAACAGTTTGAGGTTCCCGAACATTTTAAAAAATATGAAGTGGAGGAAAGAAAAATTGCCATCCAAATGCCTAAACGACAAGCACAAGAAGGAATAGCATATGATAATAAGGAACAGACCAAGAAAGTCACTATGACCATAGAAGGAGAAGAGGAAAGATGCACCTACATAGGAAAGGATGTGTTAGAAGATGAAGAACAAGAATCAATGGACTTGATCCAAACTTATAGGGATGTGTTTGCTTGGACATACGAGGACTTACAAGGAGTTGATCCCTCTATTTTTTCACACCGTATTCCCATGACTCTTGATGCTAAACTATCCCAACAACGACCATACACATATAATGATGTATGCTCCACCAAAATTAAGGAAGAAATAGAAAAATTATTGGTAGTAGGATTCATTTATGAAGTCGAACACACAGAATGGGTGTCACCCTTGGTAGTAGTACCAAAGAAAAATGGCAAACTAAGGGTGTGCATTAACCTCAAGAAAGTTAATGCAGCCACTATTCGAGATAGTTACCCATTACCCATTACAGATCACCTCTTGGAGAGAGTGATAGGCAAGGAAGTTTATAGCTTCCTTGATGGATTCTCTGGTTACAACCAAGTTGCAATTGCTCCGGAGGAGCAACCAAAAATTGCATTCACCACAGAATGGGGAGTACATGCTTTTAGGATTATGCCATTTGGCCTAACCAATGCGCCAGCCACCTTTCAAAGATTAATGTGTCATGTCTTTAAGGAATTCCTTAGGAAAAGCATGGAAGTATATGTTGATGATTTATGCACTTATTCTTCACAAAGAGTTGAAAAGTGTAGACAATACAGAGTATGTCTAAACCCAAACAAATGTGCCTTCATGGTGCCACAAGGAAAAATCTTAGGACATATAGTGTCTAACCGAATATCCATAGATGAAGACAAGATCAAAGTTATTCTAGAACCTAAAAATATGAAAGAAGTACAAGAATTTATGGGACATTGTGGATACTATCATAGATTTATCCACATGTACGCCATAATTACCTGACCTCTATATGGCTTACTGACTCACTTCAATTGGACTAAAGAATGCGAGAAAGCATTCAATGACTTCAAAATCAGACTAATTTTAGTGCCTATTCTAAAAGTACCAAATTGGAATAAGCCATTTCATATCCATGTGGATGCTTCTAAATTTGCCATAGGATGCATCTTAGCACAACCTGCAGATGAAGGAAAACTTGATCAGGTAGCTCAACCAAGCCAAACGTAATTACACTACCACCAAACGAGAGGAATTAGGAATGGTATACGTAGTAAAGAAATTCCAACACTACTTATTGGAAAACAAATTCAAATTCTTTATTGATCATCAAGCTCTATTATACCTAGTCAAACCCTGTAACACTCGACGACTAGTGAGATGGTTTCTACTATTAATGGAATTTGATTTTGAAGTAGTGGTCAAGAAAGGAAACTTGCATGTAAGAGTTGATCATCTATCTCGAATGACCCATGGAGAACCCCCAACTAGAGTTGCGGATGACCTGCCTAACACCTATCTTTTTAACTTAGAAGTTTGTCCACAGTGGGCTAAAAAATTGATACCTATACTCACACATGGACCTGGTCATAGGATTAATTCATATAACACCCAACAATTATGGAAGACTCAAAATCTTCACATTGTAGCATGAAGCCTATATAATCAAGATTCTAGTGGACTTTTGCTGAGGTTTGTAGACGAGGATGAGCAAGAAACTTGGTTGAGACATGCCCACATAAATCCATGGAAGAAACATAGAAGTATCAGTGGTACAGTAGAAGAACTAAAAAGGTTAGGAGTGTATTGGCCAGGGATGCACAAAGATGTTCATTCACATGTAACAAATTGTCCCACCTATCAAGAGGAAAGACCAGAGGAGAACTCTATGCTATGCTATTCCACAATAACACCTATATGGAGTTTACCTTAGTGAACTTTTTAAAGACATATGAATACCCGGAAGGGGCAAGCCTAGTGTTGAGCCCTGGCAGGTTGAAACCAGCAAAGTCAAGGTCACAGTTATGCATAGGCAAGAGTAAAGTGTCAAAATTCAAGGGTCAAAGTGCACGGGTAGTGCACCCTCAATTGTTCATAAAAAAAAGGGGACTTTTAATTGTTCACAGAAAAGAGGTATTAAATGGGGAAAGTATTGCAGAAGTATTTTTCCTAATTCCCTTAAAGTCAAAGGGTGTTTCAAAGTAATTTGGAAGGTCCAAGTGAACCCCTCTTTGGTGCAAAAGTGACGAATTAAAAGGAAAAGGTAAAGGTATGTGAAGCGGCATACGGAAATACGGCCGCCCAATCAAATTTTTATTTTGGTCTAAAGTCACTACAAGACAAAGTAGTGAGTCGTTGGCCGCCTCCTAAAAAGACAATCTTGGGGACATCAAAGGGAGGCCAAGAGTCTATTGCAGTTAGGAGCGTACGGGACCAACACACTTCAAAAGAGGAAGGCAAAGGCTATTCTAGAAAAAACACATTGGAGAGTAAGCAAAGAGGAGTCTAAGTAGAAGCAAGAAAGAGAAGTGAAGAGTCACGAGTGTGCGACGACACAGGGAGATGGAAGTGAAGAAGTGCAAAGAGAGTGGCTAAGGAAGAGTGCAGGGAGTGTGAAGCTAGACCCCAAGGATCACAAGGTCTCTTTGCTGTGTGCATACCGACAGAAGGTATCCATTCCTCATCTTGGTGGAAGCTTGGTGCAAGGTGTGCACAAGGATAAGCTTGAAGCCAGTGGAGGACTGGTGCAGAAGAGACCGACGGCAAGAAGACTTTGGGATAATTGGTCTTTTGTAATTGAGCACTCTCTGTAGTTGCGCACAGAAGTATTGACTCGGATTGTGTTCAACATTGTAATTGTTTTACTATAATCAAAACTCAAGATTTCAAGGTGTGCTTCTGCAGAAGTTTCCAAAGTGATTTCCTCTTCTGTTCTTTTCTCTTTCTCCTACAAACTCTCAACCTCCTTCTCATCCAAGAATCCCCCAACAAATTTGGCACGCCCGGTGGGACATCTAAGGAGATTTGAGCATAGGAGAAGATCTATTGCAATTGGAGAACAATATTCCAGTGTCGACAGTAATACTCCAGTGGACTAAGAGGTACATACTTATATCAAGTGTCTCATATTGAGTGGACTATGAACAGCTCATGACAGCGACCCGGTCACAAACCTTGAGGATCACGTGCAAGCAGACAAGAAGAAAGGCGATCAGAAGATCATCGAGTCCACTTTCATCAACTTCATCAGTAAGAAGCATGGCAGGACATGTAGACCTAGAAACCTTACTCTCCAGACTAAACATAAAATTTCCCTCTTTCAGAGGTTTAGCTCATGAGGATCCAGATGAGCACATTCGAAGATTTCTGGCATTATGCAAGACTAGAGGTCTAATGGGTAGGGAAGATGCCTTCTTGATACTCTTCCCTACCACATTGGAAGGATTGGTAGACAAGTGGTTTAGCCAGTTTGCTGAAAACCACTTTACCTCTTTGGATTTGATGAAAGAGGCGTTTAAAAATCAGTTCCAGCATGGCAACACTGCGGAGATCATCATAGAAGAGCTAGAAAACCTGAGATTGGGTCCAGGAGAAAAGTTCCCAGAGTTTGTGACCAGGGCCAAAGCACTAATGGCTAAGCTACCAGATCCACCGCATGACTTCTTTGTCAAGAAGTGGTTAGCCAAAACCCCTACCTGTGGTCACCCAATGCAAAATAAAAGAGTTAGTGTTACCTACCGCCTCTGTTGAGGAGTTCATCAATACGGCCACACGCTTGGAGCAGATAAGGCACCAGTATGGTGCAACTTCTTCCCAACCAACATATGGTACAGAACTGGAGGACCCAGTGATCCAGCTAAGAAGGGAGCTGGAGGGCTTGAAAAGGAATAAGCCTTACACAGAGGAGGAGACTGTTGTGGCTCAGTTGAGAAGGGAGATTGAAGCACTCAAGCTCCAAAAGGAAGAGGAGGCCCAAGCAGAAGAATTAGCTCAGCTGAGACAGGAATTGCAAGAACTCAAAGGAGGAGGTATCAAGAGTGGACTCTGGTGCTCCATGTGTAGCAAGCAAGGGCACATAGTAAGCGAATGTCCTCTGCTAAACGTGACTTTTCAATTATGTAGGAAAGTTGGCCATGAGGCCCACGAATGCCAATCTAGGGGAATACCTGCAACGACATACTGGACACAGGGAGGACCTCTGCCACCCGCAAATGTAATGGCAGTCGCAACAAACCAAGGTAACAACTATAATCCTAGACCAAGGAATAACTTTGCAAACGGGCCTAGAAGGCCCATCATTTGTTTCAGATGTGGAGAATGCGGGCACTACCAATCTAGGTGCACTCTTCCAAAAAATGCCCCTCCTTGCAGGAACTGTCAAGAGGCCAGGGATCACTATACAAAGTGTTGTCCTAAGAATCAAGCCTCTACATCCGGACCCCATATCCAAATGATTTCTGTACACAAGGAGGAAACATTATGATGAGGCCTGTAGCCCACGGAAATTGTATATTCTACTGCTAATTTCATTGCTATTTTTACTTCTTCATCATGAAATAGTTCCAGGTTGATGATTAAAACAATCATTTTGCAGAGCTTCAGACTCCATTTTCTCAAAGAAGAACCCAGACAGATTCTTCACAATCCCACAAATCGTTCTCCATACATTGAAATGCACTTTAGAGGAAACACCTGACTCTTGTGAATTCGCATTATTGTGCTCAAAGCCATTACTCAATGATGCCATAACTTTTGGCACAGGCTCACAATGAGAAGCACACTCATCAACAAAATGAGACTGTCCAAAAACTGAGCATGTACAGAAGGAAAAACAGATGCAAGAACTCACAACTTTCACATATGATGTTGAAATGGCCATTTAAGGAACATCAGTTGCTGACTCAATCCCTTTATATGTCATACAATCAACAACATCGAATATCATAACAACGCATATTTGGTATCAATGTTGTCTCAAGTAGTCTGAAGTCGATGCAAATGATCTTACTAGGGTGAAACTTTCTAAGATGCTCTTTTCTTAGCATTCAAGATAAGCTCCTTCCCTTTCTTCAAGACAGAAACCTCAACAGACAGTCTTCTACAAGTTGAGTCTCAAGCAACATCTGATGAGCAACTCAAATACCTTGGCTTGTCTATTCACCACAAATCTCATATCTCTACACTTGTTCAAACAGCAAACTCTGCTTGTTTTTGAGCATTATGTCGGTTAAGCTTTTATGGGAATTGGGAAACTTCCAATCACTTAAAATCTTCCATCTTCTTGGGCATCATTGACAGGATCTGCAACACCATCTGGATGGTGGAGCAACCCAAAGTGCGGCATTGTCTTCATTGTCAGGTGGTAAGTCTCTGTAACTTATAACACAAGGATCTTTGTACACGGAAACACATGAATTGTCTTCATCCAAGCCCTGGTCTTTGTCCTTGTTCCAAAGCACTCCTAGATTCTTCAAACAGTTGTGCAACCATTTTAACCTCTAAAAGATGCGAACAACAGAGGCACATCTTATTCAACATAATATAGAACAATGCTGATGTTCTCTCTGCACTTCCCCTCAGCTTTGAGACAGCATTACTTAAAGAACTGAGTGCATCCACATAATCTCCACCCGTGTAGCTCAGTACTCCTATCTGTGCTCAATCACCTGCTATGGAACTTTGCTGGCCTGGGACAGTATCCAGAATGGTCAGGACTTTCCTCAACAAAGAGAGTGCTTTGGCCCGTCCATTGAAGGCTTCAAAGACAACGGCTAATTCTGTGAGCCCATTAACGTCCTCCTCCAAAGTTAAACTCCCTGGCTTGTTGTAGATCTGTAATGTACTATCCAATATGCCTTACATTCCCCAAGTGCCTTCTTTTGTACTTCCTGTCCTACATGATATGCAGCAAGTGCATCATCACCTCTTCTCAACGGAGAGTAGGTGTCACCAAGTTGCATGTCCCCGAAAATGCAGCAAGAGCATGATCTTGATCTCCTCCTTTAATATCCGTAGCTGCGATTAAATACCAGAGGACAGGTGTAGCATCCTCAGTCTACCCATTGTTCAGTGCATTGTCTGTTTGCATACTCAAGAGCCCTTTGAGGATTATCACCTGACATGATAGCTCGTCTCCCAAGCAAGAGGAGGAGAGAATCCATATTGGGGTTATCTCGAGTCAAAATAATACCCTCTTCAATTGATCGACGCTCTCTGTATCTTCATATTCCTTGTTTCCCACACCATTTTTATTAATTGGACTATTTCTTCCCAGTGCAACTTCTTCAGCAATTTGTGCAATGACTTCTCCACCATTCAGTGGTCCCTTATAAGATGGGTCGATTCTCAAAGCTTTTGTTAAGTATGGATTGCAACAACCCGTCAAGAAATCCCACCTTATTATCTCAACACCACAGTGATGATACTCCAGCATGTTCCTTAAAAATGGCTCTTCATTGAAGTAATCACGATGCACAAACACAACCGGCACTTCAAATGCTAATGCTTCACTTGTGGTTCCATAACCTATCTTGCCAAGCATGCAGTCACTTGCTGCGATGAGGTCAGGGGTATATACATCACTAGCAACTGATTTGAAGTTGGGAGGTAAAATTTGTCCTGCTGGTGCTGCACATACCAAACATTTCCAGTCCTGAGGTAAAAATTCTGCTTCTAGTGACCAGCTTGCATCCTGGCCTCCAAAGTTGAAAAGAAGTAGCTTCTCTCCATCATTTATTCCAAACTCTTTTCTCACCTCTTCTTTAGATCGCACTAGCTTCCGGACAATGAGTGGCACATCAATTATATCACGAAAAGCTGGCATAGGACAATATCCAGGAAGCCGGAGGAGAAATTCTGCATAAGAGTAATCTTCAGCAATCTGCCACATAATAGATCTCTATTGGAGTCAAGCAGCCATCACATAGTCAGCATAGATGAAGTCCCAACTGAAGTTTGTGATGCATACAAAAGGAATGGTTGCTTGTGCAGCTACACAGAATGCAAGAGGCACAATATCTTCCTGACATGAAGCTTTTCTGAAGCCACAGAACTTCTGAAGACAAACTCGAGTGCAGCAGTAACAAGAAATACTTCATTTCCTCGACCAATAATCTGCTTCACAACCTCTGCGATAGGAGTAGCATGCCCAAAACCGGCCTTGAAAAGTGTTCGCGTATCAACTGAAAGCGATCCTCCTTTCCATTCCAATCAATGCCATTTTCAAGAAAACAACTTCTCACTGAGAAATTTGATACTTATGGGTGCCAACTTGGTTATAGAGAGAGTAAGTGATCATCTGCTGTTTGCTTTCTGATTTTTTCCTTTTGCGTTTGCTTTTTGTATTGGCTTTCGTACAAGGGCTTCATAACGCGCTCATATATAGAGACCATAGTCCATCAGGCGTGTGCTTTCATTGCAAGTTTAACAGCGTCGCTCTCCCGTGGAAAGCTTTTTGTTGACCTAAGCTTCAACTTAGGGACTTGCGGAGAAAGAGACTGTACCTCAATCCCCTCACAAGTGCATATAGTGGGGATACACGCTTTTAATTTATCAATCCGAAGAGTATGCTAACCTAGCCGAGTGTATGAAGACATGCAAACGTGTAATGGTCAATGCAAATGAATTACTCAAGAGTGAAAATGAGGAAAATACTTATCCTAACAAGCTTCAACAGTAGGTCAAGACGAAACGATACTTGGTGCAGCAGCCGTCAGTATTTTGGACTTTTCTCCTAGCTCCGAGCTCCAAACATAGCGAATAGCATATGCGTTTCGAAGCTCTCGAGAAGACGCATCCAATGGCAATGGTTTCACGCAATTCCGACACTCCTACTTCAAGTTATGACAGAAATACTGAGTCGCGGGAATACTTTCCTACACTCCAGCACTTCCTACACCTCGCACACACCTCTCCTACAGCAAAGAAACACTCTCAAGGGTAAATCACACTCACAAGCACTCTTTCCAAGCAATACACATGCATACAAGCTCACGAAGAAGAAGATGAAGAGGGAAGAAGACACAAATTCGAATTTCTGTGCTCTCTATTCTCACAATGGCAAAAAGTCCTTTACAAAGAGTCACATTTGACTTATATACTAGTGCCCTAAAAATGGTCCTTTCACACAAGTGACCGGCACTTTATTCCCTAAGAGCTAATTTCCTACTATTTTACATGGGTAAGCTTCTATTCTTCTATGGGAATGCATCTAGAGGACTCCTCTAGTGCCTTTACAAGGGAAATATATTACAAAAATGAATATGTTACAAAAATATCTGGTCCAAATCGGAAAAATTTTGGGGCCCGTCTTTTTCTCTGCTTTGTGCGCTCTTTGGCTCTGCAACACTCTCCCCCTCTTCGCCTCTGTCGTCCCTTGACAGACTTCGCTTCCTTTGACAGACTTTGCTTCGCGCACGCGCCCTGTGGTCAGTATTGTCTGCTGTTAAACAGACATGCAGATTCGATGGCCTTCTTGATTCAAGCTCTACTACTCGAGAGCCTGATGTAGTTGTCTTGCCTGTTGACTTTGGTTGCCACGCACGCCACCAGTGACTAGGAATGTGCTATTCTTAGTCACCCTCTTCAACTTTTCAGCCTCTACCCCTTTCTAACTTTTGGTCCTACTCTGATGTTTGAAAAATCCACTCCTCTGGACCCCGGGGTTAAGCTTTGTAGCCTGGTGCGTGCCCCTGCGGGGCTCTGTGCAGAGATGGGTGTTGCGCCCCTGCGGGGCTTCCTGCAGAGATGTATCTTTACATTTGTCTATCTTCAAATTTGCCCTTTTAGTGAAGCTGTTTCTTTCGTTGCTTTCTTTTTTTCCTTTTCTTACTCGTTTCGCCCTCAACACTGCCCCCCTCCTGAACTCTGTCGTCCCCGACAGGCTTTGATAAGCGTCGGGCATATGTTCTGTATACTTGTTGCTCTGTATCGTTTAGCAGATTAGCTTCACGTATCATGATCTGTTTCCATTGTTCAGCTTTGACTCCATCGTTTGGCGGTTGTCTATGATCGGCGAAGAAGCTTAATTCATATGCCACAAGTCTGGCATTCAGATTTGATGACATCTTCAAAAATACCTCTGAGTCTATTTCAAAAAAACCGGTAAAAAATGCTTCTTCAAATGTTTGCATGTACGGACTGGGTAAAAACATGAGTCTGGAATAGTATGCCATTATTGTGGGGCGGCTCGGCATTACTGACAGATCAAAAATAAGTATATCTGTTCCTTGATTAATGCCGATGAAGTTCAGAAATGTATACGCTGCATGCTTGAAGACCTTCAAAACTGTAAGTAGCATACTAAGTATTTTATTTGTCATCTTAACTGCTAAATCTGGTACAGTCGCATAGTTTTGTAGCCAAAATTCTATGGTTTTGATCATATAATCCTCGGTTGGCAAATAATTATGTGGCGGGCTAGGTAACATCGGATAGTTTAGCCACTGTTTATTAAGATTGCCGCTGCGTTGTAAAGCAAAAAATTCTGTTGTATCCCTTCTCCGTGGTATTGGACAAAACGAAGGGTTTACCTGGAATAAATAAGGTGCGGCCTCCCAGTGCACCCGAAGTGTGGGATGTTTCTCCAAAAATTTTCTCCTCCACACCGGCTGTGCAGCTTCGAACTCTGCTTGAGTGTACATGAATGTGTCATTCTTGAAATTGAGCTGCTCATCTGGACTTTTGTGCGTAACCTTCTTTATATATTGCCTTGTTTTCTCTTTCAGCAGTCCATAGGGAATGTTGAAAGGCTTTATGATCTTTTCCAAGTCTTTACCTTTGATTTTTGCTTCCTTCATGACCTTGATGACTTCATTCTCAAAATTTTCCGTCAATCGGGACACCACTAGTGCCCGTTCCTTCTGACTTATTTCTGCAGTGTATGGCATCGGATGATCATCATGCATATCCGCCATCTGCTCATGTATTGGAGAATGATAGATCGGTTGAGATAGAGGGCTTACCTCTACCTCGTCAGTAGGATGTTCTGTCTCAGGCACTACTGATGTCCCGATCGGTTCTGTGTCTTTCTTCTTATTCTTTAGCTCCTCAATGCATTCGTCTTTTTCCTTTATCTGCTGTATGGCTTCACCGAGTTTTTCTTTAGTGGCTAGGAGTTCCTTACCTATGTCGGCTACATGATCCATGTTTTCACTGTAGCTCTGTACCAGTTTGGCCTGTGCTGAATTCAGCTGCCTTTTTAGCTCACTTATTTCCTCATTGTGCTTAAGTTCTGCTTCTTCCCTTACCGCACGCTCTTGTTTTAGCAGGGCTTCATATTGTGCGAGCTGATCTCTTAATTCATCTTCTTTACTTTCAGTTGAATCCTGTTGCTTTATTGGTTGGTCATATAACAATGATTTCATCAATTCTTTGTTTCTGTTCCGTAAAGTGTCATTCTCGTCCAGATATAACTTTAGTTGTGTTTCTAGTAGAGTGCTTCTGGTTTTCATTCTGTCTTTCTCTGCTACCGTAGCATCATATAATTTCTGTATGTCTTCGAGCTGTTTTTGCAGTTGGTGATGCTGAGTGCTTAATGATTCATATTGCGTTTGTGTTTCTAGCAACTCCGTGCTTTTGGTGGCTATTTCTTTTTGTACCTGAATCAGTTGTGCAGACAATTGTTCACTCATAACTTGAAACTGGTTCTTTTCTTTCATGGCTTTGTCATAATCTGCATCTATGTCCATCATTTGCTGCTGAGTATCCATGGCTGTCTGGATCATTTGTTTTACCACCGGTTTCAGTTGAGTTACATCCACATTGAGCCATGTTTTCGGTATTGAGGGTTCTGCTCCGGTAGTCACGTCTTTGCCTTGAGCAATGTGTAAAGTGGTATCATGGGGCTGCCTGATTTGAAGCTGTATCCGTGGCTCAGCCCTCATGTTTTCATCCTGTGCTTGAGGTGTGTCATCAGGCACCTCGATTATTGTTTGTTCTTTTTGTGGGATCTCTCCCGCATCCATATTCTTTGGGGTTTGTTCTTCCTCTTTAATAGGTATCTTGACATGTGTAACCCCAGTAGTTGTGTCTTCCTTGATACTTACTTTGGTAGTGTCATTCAATTGAATGACATGCTCCTGTTCCTGAGCATCATCCACCTTCTTTTCTTTTTCCTTCTGGCTGTCTGGTGTTACTTCCATTTGATTGACCTCTGGTCCTTCGTCTTCATAAGTTTCTGTCCTGATATCAGTATCTAGCATATCTTTCTCAGGACTGGATTCCGTATTCGTACTTGAGTCATCAATGCCCAATTCTTGGTATCTTCCAGGTTGCTTTGGAGGTGTTTCTGTACTCTGTTTTTGCTGAATTTGACTCGCTTGTCTATATTGATGTCCTTGGACATTTAGATTCACCTGCCCTTGCATGTACTGGTGTGTTTGCTCGAGGGCAGCAGACAAGTCTCTTTTTGAAATCGGCATTTGAGTCGTCGTGACCTTAGGCAAGAGATGCGTTCTCTTGGACTGAGGTGTTGCTTGGGCTTCTTCTTCTCGCAAGCGTTTTGTACCCCTCATGGGCTTCTGTGTGCTGGTTCCGGCCTCTTCCACTACAAGTGCTGCTTTCTTTTTCTTAGGGACAGAAGCGGATTTTGCATACCTTGCTAGCCCTTCTGCTGTCGGCATCTCTCGTAAGCAGTGTCTCATGTCTAGGGCTTCATATATCAATAAGGTCAAAGCTGAACCACCGTTCAGGAACTTCTTTTGCCCCCATTTCTTCTGAGCTTCAAACAATCGCTCTTGTATGTAGCCTGTGAGATTCACTTTGTTTCCTATCTGTCTCATGGCATGGGAGAGTAACTGAACTACAATCTTCTGAGGTGCAGTGTATCTGTTCATGCCAGGAAAACAAAAGTGTTGGTGTACCAGACGTACTGCATCTTCGATATCCACTCTATTAATCTCCAGGAATGATCTTTTCTTGGGGTCATGGCATTCGTCCTTGACATTAGTAATTCCTTCCTGATTCCATCCAAAGGCCTTATTGATCAATTCATGAGTGAATTGAATGGTTTTCCATGTGCCTACCTTGTCCAAAACCGTGGCTTCTGGAACTGAAATCTTTGTAGCAGCAGGCTGCATGGTATTCATTACTTGAGTACATCTTTGGAAGTCGGGTACACATATAGGTATCTTCAAAAATGCTTCAATGTCAGCTTGAGTCCATACTTCTTCGATATGTGGTAACCCTTGTATTATGGTCTTGAAATCTTGTGACATAATAGGGAAACAGTGGTCCCTGTCCATGATCTTGATAGTTGCCATGAATAAGAGTTCCGAGATAGGTTGGTCATCTCGAAACCAATGTCCTCTGACCTTGGTTATTGACCCCAATGGAAGAAGTAGTTCCTCTTCCTGCTGTGTAGCTTCTGAGTCAGAAGATGTCATCTGCACTCAATATAGAGGATGAATTAGTATCCATATGTTTTTTCATAAATCCTCCTCCATATGTTGATTATTAATTCGATGTTGCTCCGAGTGCATGGTGCCGTCCCGTTCCCGTGGGTGTGAGAAAGGTAATACCTGAATTTTTCATGTATTTTTATATTTTTTGCTAAAAAGAAAATATAAAAGTTAGTTCATAGCCGAAGCGGTTAGTGAAATTTTTTGGAGTAATATTTTAAGTATGTACAAGTGCTCTCCTATTTCCAAAGGGAAAATGTGCGTGACTATCCGAAAATAGAAGAAGGACGTGCCGAATGCTTGGCCTTGTAATGTGGCCCTATCATGCATACTTTGGATCTTGGCAACTCCTCATGTGTGCAATTGGAAGTAGTTGCTTGATATATGCAGCTTGTCTTGTCTTTCGGCACCCATATTTGCTTCACTTGGGTGCGACGTACTGTATTCTCCACCTTCTTGATGAATGCTGTTCGTTTTCGGCTGTATGTCTTCTGATTCTGTTTTGGGAATCTCAAGTCGGTTTGTATTGCATTTGGAGATTCCTTCTTCCTCCAATATGTTCGTTTTCTCGTCTGATATGTCTGTTGACCCTGTTGAGTATGATAGCTCTTCGGAGGATGTTCCTTGTTTGTAATGGTCGTCCTTTGGGTACATGACTTTGGGATCCAAATCTTTGTTCGATCAGGTTGTGCAGTCATCAGTTTCTTTGGGATCCATATGTTCTTGAGTCGTGTTTGCCTGAAGTGTTCGAAATTCTTTGTCTTCTTATGCAATTGCTCATGCTGCTGTCGAAGACTTTTCTGTTGCTGAAGATAGGCCTTCTTTTGGTCCTTCCTTATCCAAGCTCGTGTAGAATGTGGAATGGGGTACACTTTCACGGTTGTAGACTTCACGTCTTGCAGGGGAATAGTCTTTCTTGTGCTTTGTGGTTCAGTGGGCTTGATCTCATGTTCTTGTGTACTCTCGTGACTTTCTAGATTCGAAGATGGAGTGCACACAGGACTCACATTATTTTCACATGAAGTACTTGACGATGGGATTCCCATGTTGCTAGTGAACATACTCTCATGACTTTGTTCGTTAGGATGGATTTCTGGCTCTATAATAGCAGCTTTGGGTGGTCGTTCGTCTAGCAAACTATACACTTCACGAGGTCCTATCCTGGCCGAGATGTATCCTAAAGCCAATTGGATGGTTACCTCATATTCATATATCCAATCTTGGCCTAGCACCACATCTTCAAGCAGATCTTGGTCCTGACATACTAAAAGTCTCTGCTCCATTGTGTTGTTCCCCATATGTAAAGGTAAAGTGATCTCACCTATGCATTGAGTAACTTTTCCTCCTATTCCAATTAGCAGTGCCTTCGATGGCCGTAACTCCTCTTTAAGTCTCTGAGACAAAGAGAATCTAATGCAGCTTATTGCTGCTCCTGTGTCTATAAGAGCATCCACTAAGTGGTACTCTTTTCGTCCTGCTCCCAGATTCAAATAAGGCTGTCTTCTTTGTTGTCCAGAGTTCTCTGTGGCTCTAAAATTAGCCATAGGGATGAGTTCTTCTCCTACTCGATATCTCTCGTCTCTTTCTCTCATCCACTCTTTCCGTTTTCTGATACGTTCTAGGGCTTCTTGCCTCGCTTCTTCGCGTATGCGTCCTTCTTCCTTTTTTCTACTCTGAGCTCCTAAGAGTCGTGCTAACATTTGATCCGTTAGAGGCTCCATAAATCTTTTCACTCTGCAACCACTGATGTAGTTGGGAAGAATATCTCCGTCTAGTGTGGCGAGATTGACTGCACCACTAGTGGAGATTCGATTTATGATCATAGGTCCATATCCGCGTTTTTGTAGTTTCTTTGCATGTTGTTTGAGGGTGTATACTAAGACTAAATCGCCTTCTTTCAGTCCCTTGTCTTTTATATGTGCATCATAATAAGCCTTTTGTCTCCGTTTGGCTGCATAAATGCCCGCTACCGCCTGCAATCTTGTCTCGTGTAGCTTTTCAATCTGATCTAATTGTTGAGATAATTCGTGACCGTTCCACTCATACTGCTGGGCTACTTTTAATGTAGGCACTAAGAAGTCAATTGGCAAAATTGCATTTTGCCCATACACTAAATTGAAAGGTGTAGTTCCAATAGCCGTTTTATATGCCACTCGGAAGGCCCAAATTGCGTGATGCAATTGTTTGTCCCAGTCTGACCTTCCATTATTGACAATCTTTGTCAATACCGTACAAAGTACTTTGTTGGAACTTTCAGCTTGCCCATTAGCTTGAGGGTGGTATGGGGCTGACTTTTTATGAATCACTAAGAATTCATTCATTAGCGATTCAATGACTTCGTTTAAGAAATGAGTTCCTCGATCACTCACTATCTCGATCGATAGTCCAAAGCGTGTGAATATGTGCTCAAAGAGAAATTTTGCTGTGGTTTGAGCATCATTCTTTCTAGTGGCTTTTGCTTCTACCCACTTGGTCAAGTAGTCGGTGGCTACTATTATGTACTCCGCATGTGATCCTTTCGCAGGTGGATTGATAGGTCCTATGAAGTCAATTCCCCATTTGGTAAATGCTCTCGCACAAACCATGGGTCTTAAAGGCATATCATCTCTTCTAATAGGATATTTTGCTTTCTGGCATGTTTCACAGCTTCTCACATATGTTTCCGCGTCCATATGTAGAGTTGGCCACCACAGGCCTGCAAAGAGAATCATCTTGACCGTTCTGTCTGCTGAGAAATGTCCTCCCGCAGCTCCTGCATGTGCCATTTCTAATACAGAGAGATATTCATTTTCATGAATGCACAATCTTAGCTGGTTATCCTTTCCGCGTTTAAAGAGTTGTTTTCCTAGGATAACGTAATCTTTGCTCTGTTCTTCGAGAGCACGTTTTCTCGCTAGGGTAGCTCCGTCAGGGTACTCTCGAGTTTTCAAGAACTTTACTAAAGGCATGCTCCACCTTGGTGCTATTGTAGAATAGCATAACGTAGAGTTCGCATCTGGGATTTGTTCTTGACAGGTTTGACAGGTTGACACATAATGATGTGCATCTCGTTGCATGGTTGGCCAATATATGCCAAATCTCTTGAGTGTTTGCCATGTTCCCGTTGCGTCCAAGTGAGTGTTCGATTGATTTATGTGTGCTTTCTGAAGCCACATTTGTTGTTCATCTTCCTCCACGCATCTCATCAGTAATCCACTTGAATCCTGGTGGTATAAACTTCCAGCAATAATGTGAAGGTTTTTAGTCCTCCAAAGATCTTGTTTTCGTTTTGGTGTGATCCCATCTTTAGGTCCATGTGTAAGTATTGGGATCAATTTCTCGGCCCATTGAGGACATACTTCCAGGTTAAAAAGATAGGTGTCTGGCAAATCATCAGGAACTCCGCTAGGTGGCTCCCCGTGTTTTAACCTAGAAAGGTGGTCTGCTCTCACATGTGTGTTTCCTTTTTTGACTATTACCTCAAAGTCAAACTCCATTAGTAACAAGAACCATCGCACCAACCTTCCCGTGCTACAAGGTTTATTGACTAGATACAACAAAGCTTGATGGTCTATGAAGAATTTGAATTTGTTGGCTAAGAGGTAATGTCTAAACTTCTTGACTGCATAAACCATTCCTAAGCCTTCTCTTTCTGTAGTCGTGTAATTTCTTTCGGCTTGGTTTAATTGTCTACTCGCATAAGCGATTGGATGGTCAAGCTTTCCCTCATCAGCCGGTTGTGCTAGGATACATCCAATTGCATAATTCGAAGCGTCAACATGAATATGAAAAGGCTTACTCCAGTTGGGTGATTTTAGAATTGGGGCTGTACTCAACCTCTTTTTCAGCTCGTTGAAGGCCTTCTCACACTCGTCTGTCCAAATGAACTGAGTCAATAGACCGTATAAGGGCTTAGCTATTATGGCATACATGTGAATAAACCTACGGTAATATCCACAATGTCCCATAAAAGCTTGTACTTCCTTTACATTTTTGGGTCTTGGTAAGTCCAATATGACTTTAATCTTATCCTCATCCGTAGATATCCCATTTCTTGAGACTATGTGTCCTAGTATTTTTCCTTGTCTTACCATGAAGACACATTTTTCTGGGTTTAAGCAGACTCTATACTGCCTACATTTGTTGAATATCTTCCTTAATTCCGGCATGTGATCGGGTCTTTGATTGGAATACGTGCAAAGATCATCTACATACACTTCCATGCTTTTTTTTAAGAATTCCTTGAACACGTGACACATTAATCGTTGGAAGGTAGCTGGCGCATTAGTGAGTCCAAAGGGCATCACTCTGAATGCATACACACCCCATTCAGTGGCAAATGTTGTCTTGTGTTGGTCCTCGGTCGCAATAGCTACCTGATTGTATCCTGAGAAACCATCTAGGAAGCTATAGACCTCTTTACCTGCTACCCTCTCCAATAGATGATCCGTAATCGGTAATGGGTAGCTATCACGTATAGTGGCTGCATTCACCTTCTTCAGATTTATGCACACTCTCAATTTTCCGTTTTTCTTGGGCACTACCACTAATGGCGATACCCATTCTGTGTGTTCTATCTCGTATATGAATCCAGCATCCAACAACTTATCTATTTCTTCTTTTATCTTGGCTGAATACACCTCATTATAAGTATAAGGTCTCTGTTTGGAAGGTTTGGCTTCAGATGTCATGGGGATTCTATGCGCACATATAGATGGATCTACTCCTTTTAAATCCTTATAAGTCCAAGCGAAGACATCCCGATATTCTCTTATGAGTTGAATTAACTCTCGTTCTTCTTCCTCTGAGACATCCTGTCCTATGAAAGTACATCGTTCCTCTCCTCCTTGCATGGTTACAACTATTTTCTTGGTCTTCTCTTTATTATCATATGCTATTCCCGGTTGTGCCTCTCTTTTAGGCATTTGAATAGCAATCTTCCTCTCTTCTATTTCATATTTTTTGAAGTGAGCTGGTACCTCAAATTGGTCTTGAAGCTTATTATCGTCATCTTCCAACTCCCTTTCAACTTCTAATTCTTCCTTTCGTGTGAGATCCTTACGTTGTTCGTTGGCAGTGATGTCCATGTTGGTGGTACTAATCCCTAGATCCAGGGGTTCTGATTCCATTTCAATGTTCTCGTAGTCCTCCTTCCAGTCTTTCTCAAATACTTCTCCTTCTTCTGCCTCCTGAAGGACTACCATATACAGGCTAATGTCATAACCCTCCTCGTCAATACATTCGTTCATAGTTACCACTTCTTCGTTTACACAAACATCGAGGGTGGCTAAGATTTCCATCCAACCATGAGGTTCGAATTCTTCGTCTGGAAATACTTGTGGCATATAAGCTGGATCTTGTACCGATCTCACTATACCTTGTTTCTGCTGCCAACTTTTTCTTCTCTCTTCTTCCTTTTTTGCAGCTTGGCACATCCATAGATGAGTGTCCTCGTTCATCCAGGATTGGTCACTAGAACCTGCACTATGAATCGATTGATCGTCTTCCTCTTTATGGATTTGATTCCATTGCAGAGGTGGGACATCTTGATATGTGTACGTATGTAGGTTGATCCTAGTGGTGACTCCTGCGTGTTGTAGGTACACTGCATCCTTTCCCCAATCTTGTACTACCTTTAGCTGTCTCATGAATGGCCTTCCCAAGATCATCTCATAGTTGCTCGGCCTTTCAAAGTGACAAATTGCTAAAGTATGTTCGAATTCCACTCCGCACGTAGTGAAGACTACTCGTTCCAACAATCCTAAGGGTCTTTCCGTATGTCCATCGGCCATCTGAATTTTCATACGTGTTGGTCTCAATGCTGGTTTTCCCCATTTCTCCCAAATTTCTTTAGTAGCTAAGCCAACACCAGCTCCTGAATCTAGTATGGCCTTGGTTGTGTAACCCCTATAGGTGATTGGTAGACAGGTATTTCCCTCATCTCCTTCACTAAAGTCTCCTACTTTATCCACTGGAATTCTCATCGTTTTCACTTCGTCATCTACCTCCTTCTTTTCTTCCTTGACTTCCCACTGATTGATCAATTTTTCTTTTAGATGTGGTTTTACCTTCAGCAGTTCCTCGAATGTTAAGGTACATGGGATTTTCACTTCTCTAAGGCGTTGTATGATCTCCGATGTTTGAACTGATGGATTCGTTTCTCGTCTCGTTATTGATGGAATGCGATACAATTCTGAGTTGTGCTCGTATTCCCCGGTGTAATTAGGTAGTTCCTTTACATCGTCTTCGGCTTCTTTGTCACTTGCATCCATTGAAAAAATCCCTTCTGAATTAAGTTCAGGTATTGAATCCTCTATTTCGTTTTCTGCTTTCAATTCTTCAAAGGGCGGTTCCATTCCCTCTACCTTTTTCCACTTGTCCTCTTGAACTCGCGCCCATAAATCCTTAGTCCAATCTCCTTCTGTTTCAGGGACTATGGATCCTTCCTTTCTCTCAATACCAATTTCATCATCCAGAGGTCTATTTACATTAGACTTTCCCTGATTGTTTAGACACTCTTGGAATCTTTCTTCGCCAATTCGATTGTTTGGTAAGGGTGACTTGGGTTTTTCTAATGTTTGTTGGGCAACTTCTATCAATTTTTTGCAGATTTCCAATCTTTCTTTCTCTAGGTCACCTCTCGGATATTCTCTCTCATGTTGTTCTATGGTAGGTCCGGCTTTAATTCTCTCTTTGTATGCCCGGATCCACATGGCTAAATCTTCAGGCATTGGGTCTGCTAATACCGATTCTACCTCCTCCTTTTTATTCTCCTTTTTATTGTCTTCTTCCACTTGTGCTTCTTCTGTTGGTTTTGGTTTTCTCTTTTCATTTTCCTTCTTTTGCAATAATTTTTTTTCTTTTATTCTGTCTCTCCTTTGCTTCCATCTTTGGGATCGTTTACTGGTGATACTTTTTTCTGGTTCTTCGGAGTCTTCTACTCTGTGAGGGATGGGTGTATTCCCCTCTTTGTCACTTTGATTATCTTCTGTGGTTTTATCAGGGTCTTCTCTAGCCCTTGCTCTTGTTATGGCTTTTAATGGTATAGTGTACTCTTTATCACTCCCTGACGACTCAATTACTTCTATTACGTTAATCTGTACATTAGAGGTGACTTTGTTTGGGTTCTTAGGACAATCTCTAAAAAGATGTTCCTTTCCACAATCGCTACAATAACCTTCCCAAATTCGTTGTGGTGGTGGTGGGTTTGGCAATGTACATTCTCTAATATAGTGGTCACCTCCACACCTGTAGCATGGTCCTCTAGGTACAGGCGGTCTATTCATTGGTCGAGGTGGCATGGTTGCTCTAGGAGCTGTGTACATTAATGGTACATAATCTTGCTCGTAGTTATATGAACTCTCCGACGTCTCCATGCCATAAGCATATGGGTCATATTGTTGCCCATAATCCATTATTGAGCTCTCATAACCTGAGTATATTCCTTGACTATGTTCGTAAAATGAGTCACATGGTTCACTACTAGTCAAGGGTGTGGCTGGCACTATAGCCCTTTCTAAGTTTTCCTCTGGTTGCGCTATCTTAACTGGGACAACATTCTGAGGGTGGGGCGGTTGTTGTCCTAGCACTGGCTGAGGCTGTGTATATCCTTGGTATGTGTATGGTCGTGCTATTGGTGCCTGTGGTTGATATGAGGGATATCTGAAGGCTTCTCCTCCCTGCTGGTTCTGCGGATATCCATATGGTCTCACATAGGGCTGGGTGGGTCTGGTTTGCCTAGTGTAAGGGCAGTTCTCGGTGCTATGGTTTGTGTACCTCTGCTCTATACTGCAATACTGTAGTGGCCCGGGAACAGAGGGTCTATGAGGAGCATAGGCAGGTGGTGGGACTACTCCCCTAGTACACAAGTGAGAAGGATGATCTCCTCCGCACTGCATACATCTTCTAAGCATAGGCATTCTCATAGGATTGGTGGGATAATTCCTCTGTCCTTGCGTATTCAGTTTTTTTGCTAGCAAGTCGGCAATTTCCTCTATGTTGTTTTTAGGGTTTGATGTGCTATTTGATGACTCTTCACTTTTCACACTTCCTTGGGGTATTTTCAAGTCTCCTGCAAGGTTATCCTCTAGGTCTATACATTCCTTCATACACTCTTGCAGAGTTTGGACTCTCTTCACATACACTAATGACCTCAAGGTTCCGTTCAATAGTCCTTCTAAAAACAATGATACCATCTTGTTTTGTGTTGGTCTCTCTTCTACGGGACATCTATCCACATACTGCTTGAATCTCCTGGCTGCCAATCTGACTGACTCAGTTGGAACTTGTTTGAAGCTGTGGATTAATGACGAAGAATTGTTCTTGATTCCAGACTTGGTAAATTCTTCAATCATTTCTTGATACACTTGATCCATGTTCTGAAAGGTATTGGGATCCAATGGCTGAAACCAGGCCAGGGCTGTGTCTGACAAGGTAAGGCCAAAGGACTCATATTGAATCATGAAGTCATCTACCTGCTCGGCTCTAACTACTTGTTTAAATTCTGCTATGTGATTATAGGGTTCGCTCGAGCCATCATAATGATTTCTCATGCACTTGGCCACTTGAATCGGCCTTAGTCTTCTTCCTGTTTCAGGTTGTCTCGGCATTACAGGATAATTTGGTCTTCCTATAGGCATGCCTGGTCCTCGTACTACCTGTGGTCTGACTGGAGCACGAACTCCTTGTCTTGGGTCCATAGCTGGCTGTGGCCGGTAATTAGGATTAGTGGCAGGTATTGTAAATTGTACATGAGGTCTGATAGGGATCTGGGTTTGTTGAGTTTGTTGTGTTTGTCCTGAATGTTGACTTGAATCATTTTGAGAGGTTCTAAGTGGGTTACGTGAAGTAGTGGCTTGGTCCCTTGGGGGGAACACTGGGATGTTCTGATATTTCAGCTCAGCTTTCTCTAATTCAGTGACTGGCCAATACCTTCTGTGGTCTTTGTCCAAATATGTAATGATGGTGGAAAATTCAGGATCTTGTAACTCATAGATGGTAACTGGGTTAGGAGCAGCTTCCCAAATAGAAGAGTGGGCTCTGAGCAGGTGCTCCATCCCGTTGATCAAATACACATCTATTAGAGTGTCATCCTGGGGACCTAATTCTCCTCTCCAAAGTTTAGTGATTGTTGATCTTCCTCTAGGAGTAGTCACTTGTACTTCAGTTTCACGTCCATTTAAGCTTGAAGTATTATTCTCCTCACCACGCTCATTAATGATTTCAGGATGTTCTGTGACCATGTATTGAATGTCTTGTTTATCCATGTACAGTCCTCCTATGTACTTAACTGCTGGTCTTGGCACTATGTAGGCCTCTGAAGCCTTCCTTAGTCTGGCCACTGATCTGTTTAGACCATCCAGATAGATAGGTATCTCATTGTGATTAGTGCTCACATACTCTAAGGAAGTTCTGTATTCACCCTCAATGATGGACATCTGGCCAATCATGGGTACAGTGCCTTGCATATCCTCGGAAGCCATAGGGATTTCTCCTTCTGACTCACTAGAGGTCTCAGAATAGTGTGATCGGTTACTAGGTTCAGCTACACTCCCTACGGAAGAAATTACACTTCTTCGGCTTCCTAGGGTTCTTCCTGATCTCAAGTTCATTCACTTAAGAGCTCTGATCAAGTCTAGTCCACCTTTAGTCTCTAGAGTTCTAGGTTATGGTTTAGAAGTCTAGGGAAACTTGGGCTGGAATGTGACTGAAAGAAAATTTCAAGTCACGAAACTTGACTCTCACGACCTCTGAGAAAACGATCGCTGACAAACGATACTCGGGTGAAACGATCGCTGACAGACGATACTTGGGAGAAACGATCGCTGGAAAACGACCTTCCCCAAACGATCTCTGGCTGGGAATGATACACGATCTCTCAACAAAACGATCTACGACCTCTGACCCAAAACGACCGCTCACAAACGATACTTCATCAAAACGATCGCTCGAAATTGACACTTGGGTCTAACGATACTTGATCGAAACGATCGCTGGAAAACGACCTTTGACCAAACGATCTCTAGCAAAACGATCTCTGGCAGAAAGCGATACACGACCGACGATCTCTAGTAGAAACGATCGGCGATACTTGGGCTGAAACGATCTACGATCTTCACTAGAAACGATCGACGATACCTAACTGAAACGATACCGACCTTTGACAAGTGTCGCGATCTCCGCCAAACGATCGACGATCGACGACACCTGAGACAAACGATACACGACCTTTGACAAGTATCGCGATCTCGGGATGACGATACTTGGCAAACGATACGCGATCGACGACCTCTGATCCAAACGATCTCTAGCGAAACGATCTACGACCGCTGTCTGAAACGATCTCTAGCGAAACGATCGACGACCGCTGGGAAATATCGCGATACTCAACCGCAGGAGTAAAACGATACTCGACCGCAGGAGCAAGGCGATACTTGACCCTTTTTCAATTTTTTTTGTGTTGTTTTTTGAGATTTGGATGTTTCCCCCTTTCTCTCCTAGGTTCTCTCTCTTATCCCTACCCACTGTATCAATCAACAAACTACTTTTAACCCCCTGCAAGCCCAAACGACACTCAGCGCAGGTCGTTTTTTCCTTTTCCTAGGTTGAAATGCTGAAATTTTTGAGCAAGGAGGTGGTTTAGTTTACCTTGGAAGCTCCCATGATCTCTTGGTCCAACTCCTTGCACTGAACTCTCTCCACTATTGCTTGCTTCCCTCGAAACGATCGCTGGGCTCACACGACACTCGACAAAACTCTCCACGATACTTGTTCAACAAATAACTTGAAAATGAAAATTTTTGGCTTTTATACTTTGGAATTCCTAGCTTACAGAAAAATGAAGATTCTTGAACAAACCTAAGCCTACTCTACTCTCCACTCACTCCTATTCTACTTCTTCTACTCACTTCCCTAATCTATCAACTCACTACACACACTCCAAGAATGAGAAGTAGCAAGTGCGGTTGAAATTGACTTACCAAAGAAGAGAAGATTTCCGCTCCTCCAAGTTCTTCAAAGCAAAAAGCTACTTACCATCACGCGAATGCCTCGGTTTGGTTCATCATTCCCCGGCAACGGCGCCAAAAAGTGTGTTGACCTAAGCTTCAACTTAGGGACTTGCGGAGAAAGAGACTGTACCTCAATCCCCTCACAAGTGCATATAGTGGGGATACACGCTTTTAATTTATCAATCCGAAGAGTATGCTAACCTAGCCGAGTGTATGAAGACATGCAAACGTGTAATGGTCAATGCAAATGAATTACTCAAGAGTGAAAATGAGGAAAATACTTATCCTAACAAGCTTCAACAGTAGGTCAAGACGAAACGATACTTGGTGCAGCAGCCGTCAGTATTTTGGACTTTTCTCCTAGCTCCGAGCTCCAAACATAGCGAATAGCATATGCGTTTCGAAGCTCTCGAGAAGACGCATCCAATGGCAATGGTTTCACGCAATTCCGACACTCCTACTTCAAGTTATGACAGAAATACTGAGTCGCGGGAATACTTTCCTACACTCCAGCACTTCCTACACCTCGCACACACCTCTCCTACAGCAAAGAAACACTCTCAAGGGTAAATCACACTCACAAGCACTCTTTCCAAGCAATACACATGCATACAAGCTCACGAAGAAGAAGATGAAGAGGGAAGAAGACACAAATTCGAATTTCTGTGCTCTCTATTCTCACAATGGCAAAAAGTCCTTTACAAAGAGTCACATTTGACTTATATACTAGTGCCCTAAAAATGGTCCTTTCACACAAGTGACCGGCACTTTATTCCCTAAGAGCTAATTTCCTACTATTTTACATGGGTAAGCTTCTATTCTTCTATGGGAATGCATCTAGAGGACTCCTCTAGTGCCTTTACAAGGGAAATATATTACAAAAATGAATATGTTACAAAAATATCTGGTCCAAATCGGAAAAATTTTGGGGCCCGTCTTTTTCTCTGCTTTGTGCGCTCTTTGGCTCTGCAACACTTTTCCTCTCCAGAGAAGCCGAAGAATGGTGCGACAGCCTCACGGTCCACTGAATCATTGTCATGAAGTGCCATCCCTGTTTCCTTCTGTTATGGAAGTATGCGCCACGTTTCGAGCGAGTCTATACAGGTCCAAGCTTTTCAGCGAATGATATCAATGAGGAAGGAGCTGTATCATGTGTTTGTGGGTGCGCACGCGTGTGTGTGTGTGTGTGTGAGAGAGAGAGAGAGAGTTCCCCCTCCAGAGGAGGGAGAACCCCCCCCCTCGAAGAAGGAGAAGCATAGTCCATGTGGGGTGTTTTATTACCCCATATATCTCCTGACACCTTCTCCCCACTCCCTCTTTCCATTCAATGCCAGAGATTTTACATTATCTACATGTGCTTCAAAGGCAAAGGTCAAAGAGGCACATGTGTCATAAAGTGGACAAAGGCTCCATAAGTGAAGGGCACACAAGGGAACATTACATCCACAGGAAAGACAATTAGGCTCGTGAATATAAGATTAGATACATCTTCAAAATCTCTCATCAGATGGTTAATATATAGCCAATAATAGGATCCAAACACAGGTGATACATCAAATCGGTGCACTAAAAATAGCATTATATGGGCTAATCTAGAGGTTAACATATTCCTCCCACACTTGGCTGGTGAGCTCCTGCGAACCATAGTCATCCAAGAAAATCAAAATACATGTTGTTAATCTAGACCATTCTCTCCTCCTACTCCCACACTTCACCTTTTTCCCACCCCTCTTCTCACCCTTCTCACTTCTCCAATCCTTCATGCCATTCCCACAGCTCATGCACACTCTCCAAGGCTTTTCTGCCTTGTTCACCAACCCCCCACACACATTTTCACCACTCGTCTACTCTCACTACCTACCTACCTTAACCCTCATCACCACAAAGCAATCCTCAAGGCTCTTTGGCCCTCACCTGCACTCTTCCACTTAACCTTCCACCGCACCGATACACACACTACTACTCTCTACCCATCCTCATTCACACTCACCATGGTCTAGCATCAACAAGCACACATATAATGATCTTACATAAAAATGGGTGCACAAAACCCCCACACGCAAGTGGGAAGAATAGTGATATCCTCCTTCCATTCCAGGTTCTCCTCTTGAGTCAGGGATCTTCCTCACCTTGCCCCTGCCTCTATACGTGCAGTATCGTCTTCTTGTGTCTAGCTGTTGCTGTTGAATCTTCCCATTCCCCTGCTACATGCTCGAGCCATTCTAAAAAAATCCCCTGACAGTTGATCATCAAAATTCTCCGTGTTGTTGCAAGAGATATTCCATGTGCTGTTTTTGGCAGTTGGTGCTCCCAATCCATGAGCATATCTATGATAGCCATCTCCAACTACCCATGAATCATGCCTTCCTGAACTGTTAAAATTCACTACCTTGTGATTAAAAACGCTTGATTCTCCAAAGCCATTCCCATCTTCAAACACCTGTTCTAAACCAGCAGTGTTCCCCCATCCATCCTCAATGACAGTTTCTTTTAAGCAGGTATCACTATTGTTACTCCATCCATCATGAACTTCATTCTAGGATTTTTGCCATTCTGATTTTTGTTCTATTCTGCTAGCTTCAAATGCATCTTTCGATTATTGATCACTACTGGTGAATACACTTGATGGACCTTTTCCTAATAAACAATCATCTTTCTCAAAGGTGCAAGTCTCCAAATTTCCCTTATCTTTCCAACTGCTATCATTCACATCATCAAGTGGTGTTATGCCATTGTGTATCCATCCCATGTTGTTAGCATCCAACTGCTCCCTAGGAACATCATGACCACATTGCTTTTGACTTTTGCAAAATTCTGATTCAGTTTTATTATCAACACCTTCCAACCCTGCATTCCAGCCAAAGCAATCACTTGTTTTGTCTATGCTATGATTTCCATTATCTTTACTATTTTCACCCCATCCACCATGTAGATGTGCTGTAGATTCCTTGACTTCAAACCCACCACTGGCTTGATCTTTACAAGATTGCATGCTACCACTGCCCCAACCAATATCGTTTTGGTGCTTATGTGTGTCACGTCCAACTCTGAATTCCTCTGCCCAAGTTTTATCCCCTACATTCCAAGCAGCATCACTTTTCTCAGTATTCCTTTGATTCAAGTCATTGTCTGAAGCCGTGAAATCCCTGCAATCTCTTCCCCTTCCCCTTCTTCCAAGATACGCTCCTCTCTGCCTGAATCCAGACCTTCCACCATGGGCCTGCCCTACTTTACCACCCTCCCTTCCTCTGTAGCTGTCCTAGCAAAAAGCTGGAAGAATTTGGAAGTTGCGAGTCTGACTCGAGACAAGTCCCATTATCCTCAGAGACATTACTTCCAACCTGCTTAATATCTCAGAACATCATCCAGTGCTTGGTTCAAAACCTGTTGGTTCTTTAGACACCCCACACCTAAATGCTCAAACACCATTTCTTCCTTGTCATTTGCATCATCCTCTCTTCTGTGGTTCCATCGCAAGCTGTGCCGCACTGTGGGGCACCAGGCGAGCCCACAGCAACCCTCATTAGGATGTGCTGAGCTTGCATCCCCAGTAGGATCGCCACATGATGACGCCTGTAGCCCACGGAAATTGTATATTCTACTGCTAATTTCATTGCTGTTTTTACTTCTTCTTCATGAAATAGTTCCAGGTTGATGATTAAAACAATCATTTTGCAGAGCTTCAGACTCCATTTTCTCAAAGAAGAACCCAGACAGATTCTTCACAATCCCACAGATCGTTCTCCATACATTGAAATGCACTTTAGAGGAAACACCTGACTCTTGTGAATTCGCATTATTGTGCTCAAAGCCATTACTCAATGATGCCACAACTTTTGGCACAGGCTCACAATGAGAAGCACACTCATCAACAAAATGAGACTGTCCAAAAACTGAGCATGTACAGAAGGAAAAATAGATGCAAGAACTCACAACTTTCACATATGATGCTAAAATGGCCATTTAAGGAACATCAGTTGCTGACTCAATCCCTTTATATGTCATACAATCAACAACATCGAATATCATAACAACACATATTTGGTATCAATGTTGTCTCAAGTAGTCTGAAGTCGATGCAAATGATCTGACTAGGGTGAAACTTTCTAAGATGCTCTTTTCTTAGCATTCAAGATAAGCTCCTTCCCTTTCTTCAAGACAGAAACCTCAACAGACAGTCTTCTACAAGTTGAGTCTCAAGCAACATCTGATGAGCAACTCAAATACCTTGGCTTGTCTATTCACCACAAATCTCATATCTCTACACTTGTTCAAACAGCAAACTCTGCTTGTTTCTGAGCATTATGTCGGTTAAGCTTTTATGGGAATTGGGAAACTTCCAATCACTTAAAATCTTCCATCTTCTTGGGCATCATTGACAGGATCTGCAACACCATCTGGATGGTGGAGCAACCCAAAGTGCGGCATTGTCTTCATTGTCAGGTGGTAAGTCTCTGTAACTTATAACACAAGGATCTTTGTACACGGAAACACATGAATTGTCTTCATCCAAGCCCTGGTCTTTGTCCTTGTTCCAAAGCACTCCTAGATTCTTCAAACAGTTGTGCAACCATTTTAACCTCTAAAAGATGCGAACAACAGAGGCACATCTTATTCAACATAATATAGAACAATGCTGATGTTCTCTCTGCACTTCCCCTCAGCTTTGAGACAGCATTACTTAAAGAACTGAGTGCATCCACATAATCTCCACCCGTGTAGCTCAGTACTCCTATCTGTGCTCAATCACCTGCTATGGAACTTTGCTGGCCTGGGACAGTATCCAGAATGGTCAGGACTTTCCTCAACAAAGAGAGTGCTTTGGCCCGTCCATTGAAGGCTTCAAAGACAACGGCTAATTCTGTGAGCCCATTAACGTCCTCCTCCAAAGTTAAACTCCCTGGCTTGTTGTAGATCCGTAATGTACTATCCAATATGCCTTACATTCCCCAAGTGCCTTCTTTTGTACTTCCTGTCCTACATGATATGCAGCAAGTGCATCATCGCCTCTTCTCAGCGGAGAGTAGGTGTCACCAAGTTGCATGTCCTCGAAAATGCAGCAAGAGCATGATCTTGATCTCCTCCTTTAATATCCGTAGCTGCGATTAAATACCAGAGGACAGGTGTAGCATCCTCAGTCTACCCATTGTTCAGTGCATTGTCTGTTTGCATACTCAAGAGCCCTTTGAGGATTATCACCTGACATGATAGCTCGTCTCCCAAGCAAGAGGAGGAGAGAATCCGTATTGGGGTTATCTCGAGTCAAAATAATACCCTCTTCAATTGATCGACGCTCTCTGTATCTTCATATTCCTTGTTTCCCACACCATTTTTATTAATTGGACTATTTCTTCCCAGTGCAACTTCTTCAGCAATTTGTGCAATGACTTCTCCACCATTCAGTGGTCCCTTATAAGATGGGTCGATTCTCAAAGCTTTTGTTAAGTATGGATTGCAACAACCCGTCAAGAAATCCCACCTTATTATCTCAACACCACAGTGATGATACTCCTGCATGTTCCTTAAAAATGGCTCTTCATTGAAGTAATCACGATGCACAAACACAACCGGCACTTCAAATGCTAATGCTTCACTTGTGGTTCCATAACCTATCTTGCCAAGCATGCAGTCACTTGCTGCGATGAGGTCAGGGGTATATACATCACTAGCAACTGATTTGAAGTTGGGAGGTAAAATTTGTCCTGCTGGTGCTGCACATACCAAACATTTCCAGTCCTGAGGTAAAAATTTTGCTTCTAGTGACCAGCTTGCATCCTGGCCTCCAAAGTTGAAAAGAAGTAGCTTCTCTCCATCATTTATTCCAAACTCTTTTCTCACCTCTTCTTTAGATCGCACTAGCTTCCGGACAATGAGTGGCACATCAATTATATCACGAAAAGCTGGCATAGGACAATATCCAGGAAGCCGGAGGAGAAATTCTGCATAAGAGTAATCTTCAGCAATCTGCCACACAATAGATCTCTATTGGAGTCAAGCAGCCATCACATAGTCAGCATAGATGAAGTCCCAACTGAAGTTTGTGATGCATACAGAAGGAATGGTTGCTTCTGCAGCTACACGGAATGCAAGAGGCACAATATCTTCCTGACATGAAGCTTTTCTGAAGCCACAGAACTTCTGAAGACAAACTCGAGTGCAGCAGTAACAAGAAATACTTCATTTCCTCGACCAATAATCTGCTTCACAACCTCTGCGATAGGAGTAGCATGCCCAAAACCGGCCTTGAAAAGTGTTCGCGTATCAATTGAAAGCGATCCTCCTTTCCATTCCAATCGTCCACTGAATCATTGTCATGAAGTGCCATCCCTGTTTCCTTCTGTTATGGAAGTATGCGCCACGTTTCGAGCGAGTCTATACAGGTCCAAGCTTTTCAGCGAATGATATTGTAGATAATTGATGAGGCTTCTACTACAAGTTTAGTGGCAAAGACCGCTGTTTTACAGAAAGGGATAATTATAGGGGAAGCACCCCTTACAGATTATAAAAGTCCTCGACTGACAGTATCTATTAAAGGTCATGAATTTCAGGGAGTTATTGTGGATGGTGGTTCTGGCATCAACTTGATGCCTGAACATACAATGGAAAAGATTGGACTCCACCCTTCAAGGCCTGCAAATTTCATCGTTACTCTGGCAGATCAGAGCAAAGTAAGGCTTGTTAGAGTGATTCGAAAAGTCCCACTTGAAATACAAGGTAATGTGTTCATACTGGATTTTGTTGTTTTAAGATTGCCCCAGGTTGAAGGAGGATTTCCCCTCTTAATTGGGAGACCATGGTTGAGACACGCAAGTGTCATCCATGATTGGGGCAAGGACACTATGTGGGTACAAAAGAAAGGGCAAGAGCTGACGCAGGTTCACTTGGAAGAAGGCCCGGATAATCAAGGAAACACTAGCATGATGCAAAAGGTTGGCATTTGCATGGAACCAGAACCAGAAGATCAACCCCAGATAGATTTCGAGGAAGAAGAGGATATTCTAAAGTGGCTGCATGCAGGCAACTCTTCTTCTTGTTTTGGAATTTTTCTCAATAATTCTTGCACAACTGAAGATTATGATGAAGATGACAAAAAAGTCCAGAGAAGGGGCAGGAAGACACCCCTCAACTACAACTCAGAGGAGGATATCAAATCTACAAATAAGGCAGATGCCAAGGCTAAAGGCAAGGTAACGGAATCTAGTGAAGAATACTCTTTTCCTATTCAAGAAATACCTGCAGGATGGATGCAGGAAAAAGAGGAACACATTGAAATTCAGGAGACACCTGCTTATGAAGTAATGCACAAAAGACTAGTGGAAGAAGACAAGGAAGGAACTGAGCACAAAGGAAGTATGGTAGAAAGAGATCCTGTCAAAGAAATACATTTAGATACTCAAAACAATAACCGGCCAGTTTTGGTGGCCACCTGGTTGTGGAACCACCCAGGGCTTCTAGAAAAGGTCAGAACATTCTTGAACCACTACACAGATGTTTTTGCATGGCATTATAAGGATCTAGAAGGAGTACCACCCAGTTATGGAGAACACAAAATTCCTTTGATAGAAGGAGCAAAGCCGGTGAGAGGGAAAAGTTATAGGTTGAATCCCAAGTATGCTGAAGCTGTCTATTCAGAAATTCGGAAAATGGAAGATGCAAGAATTATCATTCCTGTAGAACATTCGGAGTGGCTATCTCCCATGGTGATTGTGTGGATTTTAGGGCATTGAACAAGGTCACGATTCCAGACGGATTTCCAATGCCATTTGCTGAGCAGGTCATAGAAGAAGTAGCTGGTCATTCCATTTATAGCTTCATGGATGGATTCAGTGGATACAATCAGATATCCATTCACCCTGGGGATCGGGAGAAGACAGCATTCATTACTCCTTGGGGAACTTATGTATATCTGAAGATGCCATTTGGATTAAGAGATGCTCCAGCTACCTTCAACCGAACAGTTAATCTCATTTTTGGACCATTGCTACTAGAGTCGTTAAGAATCTTCATGGATGACTTTTCATCTTTTTCAGGTACTCTCAAAAAAACTCCATTGGACTGTTTAGAGAAGCATCTGCTTCAATTAAAACAAGTCTTTGAGAGGTGTAGAGAAACGTAGCTGAAACTGAATCCAAACAAATGCCACTTTTTGGTGACCGAAGGTACTTTGTTAGGGCATGTGGTATCTTCCAAAGGTATGGCACCTGATCCAGACAAAATCATAGCTATATTAAAATTACCTAGGCCTAAATCTTCAAAGGAGATTCAAAGTTTTCTAGGCCATACAGGATACCACCGCAGATTTATTAAAATGTATGCAGATATAGCCAGACCTTTGGCTAGACTCACAGGCAAGGAGGTTCCTTTTAAATGGGAAGAAGAGGAGGAAAGAGCATATCAAACACTACGGTCAAGGTTAGTGTCTGCTCCCATTTTGATCACACCTGAGTGGTCAAAAATATTTCATTTACACGTGGATGCCAGTGCATATGCAGTAGGGGCAGTTCTAACACAACCTAGTGAAGAATTCAAGATGGACAGACCAATTCAATATGCCAACAGAATTTTGACTAAGGTTGAAAGGAACTACAGCACCACAGAAAGAGAAGCCTTAGCCATGGTTTTTGCTGTCCAAAAATTTCGGCATTACTTATTGGGAGTGAAATTTGTTATTATAACTGATCACCAACCTCTAAAGTACTTACTCAATAAACCACAAGCCACTGGTAGAATATGGAGGTGGTTATTGTTATTCCAGGAGTTTGATTTCTCGGTAATTCACAAACCAGGTAGAGAGAATGTTATGGCGGATCACCTGTCCAGAATAAGTATGACGGATCAAGCCCGTGGAATCAATGATGATTTTCCCGATGCTCATCTGTTCGCTGTACAAGCTCAAGGTTGGTATGATGATATTAAGCAGTTCATTAAGACTGGGCTGTATCCAAAAAAGGCTAGTACTGTACAAAGGAAGAGACTGCTAATCAAGAGTAGACCATATACCTTCATTGAAGATAAATTATATAGACAGGGCAAGGATGACAGGTTTAGGAAATGCTTGGAAGAAGAAGAAGTGAGGGAAGTACTTCACTCTGCACATGAAGGAACAGGTGGTGGGCACCTTCCAGGACATATCATGAGCCAGAGGATACTGGATGCTGGTCTATGGTGGCCTACACTATTTACGGATGCAGATGAATGGAGAAAAACATGTGATGTTTGCCAGCGGTGTGGCCCTAAGCCCACCAAGCAGAGGCATAATCCTTTGATTGTTTCCACTTCTTGGCAACCATTTGAGAAGTGGGGATTAGACTTTGTCGGGCCTATCTACCCTATGGCGGTTCTTAAAAGAGAGAAGTATTTATTGATAGCCACCGACTATGCGACAAAATGGGCTGAAGCTATTGCATCCACTGACTTCACTGCACAAACTGTGGCTGATTTCCTATATAGTAACATCATTTGCAGGTTTGGATGTCCACTTGAAATTTGTACCGACCAGGGTACTCATTTTGTCAATAAGGTACTGCAGGAAATTTTCAACAGGTATCGAATTTTACATAGGACTTCTTGTGCATACTACCCACGAGCTAATGGTCAGGCCGAATCAACCAATAAAGTATTGATTTCAATGTTACGAAAGGAATGTATGTTACAGCCCACTTCTTGGGGACACGCTTATCTTGGTACATTATGGGCATACCGATTAGCCTATAAAGAAAACAAGATATTCTCCTTTTCAACTCGTTTATGGTCTTGTTCCTATTGAACCATTTGAGTTCATCAAGTACTCAATCAGAACGGAAAGGGTTGAGAAAAACGGTATAGAAGTTCCAGCTCGACTGACTGCATTGCACAAGCTAGAGGAATCAAGGACTTAGCCTCCAGACAATTAGAGAATATTCAGATACAGAGGAAGGAGATTCATGACAAAACTTTATGGCATAATAAATTGAAGCCTGGTGATTTAGCTCTCTTACACAGACCACAGATTTCTACTCAGGCCAAAGGGAAATGGATCCCTCACTGGGAAGGCCCTTTTCGCGTTACGAAGATGCTGCACTGGGGTGCTGTGCAATTAGAAACACTCAATGGCGACACCCTGCCATTAGTAAATATTTCCAGACTCAAAGCTTATCATAAAATGTCATAACAATCGCATTTTCATTTTCCTAGTTGTTTTGGCTTTCTTTTAATAAAGAGCAATTAATTAGCATAACTATAAATGCTAACGTTTTTTTTAGGCAACAATTTTTCTTTTTTTTACTCTTTAATCAATAAACACTCAAAGCAATAAATAAGCGCTAACGCAAATTTCGGGCGCCCATTTTTTTTATGGCTCTAAGTTCGTTAATAAATCTTTAAAAGATGACCTTTCCTTTATTTATTTCTTTAATGGATGAGTTTGAAGTTGGCATCACCTCTCTTTTAAACACTCTTTTATGCTGAACCATCCCTTTCTGTGAGGTGAACTCTCATTCCTCCTTGCTATATAATACGACCCCTCATTCATTCTTGCTGCCCTCAGTCTCATCAACACCCAACCCCTCCATATCCTCATCGATATCCACAGCTGTTCCATAATTGCATTTTCCGGGTTGATCTCCATCATCTTCTTCGACGACATGTAGTTGGACATGCTGGTTGATTTCCATCGTCTTCTTCGACGACATGTAGCTGGACATGCTGCTATCTCTCAGAGCTATGAGACCTTCATAATCCTCTCCATGCCACCCCGCTGCCACCCCGCTCCACCATCACTTGCCCCGCCAACTCCTCCTCCTCCTGCACTCCCCCTCACTCAGCCCGCCACCTAACACCCCGCTACCCCGCCCCGCTGATCCCACCCAACCCGCCCCCTCCCCCTCCCCACCCCGCCACCTCCACCTCCCCCGCCCTAACGCCTCTTCCTTCCCCCCAATTAACCCCACCCTCAACCGCCCGCCGATTTTCCAACCCCCGCCTCCGCCAACCCCACCTAGCCCACCACCCCCTCCGCCTGCGCTAACCCCGCAGCCCCGCCACCCTTCCCCTCCGACCCCCGCACTCTCTCCCTCCGCCAACCCCACCTAGCCCACCACCCCCTCCGCCTACGCTAACCCCGCAGCCCCGCCACCCTTCCCCCCCGACCCCCGCCACCCTTCCCCTCCGACCCCCGCACTCTCTCCCTCTCCATACTTACCCACCCCCGCAGCCCCGCCGCCCTACCCCTCCCAAACCCTGCCTACCTAACCTCACCATCTTCCCCCACCCCGCCGGCCCCCGCCAGCCTCCCTCCATCCGCCTCTGCTGACCCCGCCGGCCTCCCCCGCCCTTCCCCTCCGACCCCTGCCACCCTTCCCCTCCGACCCCCGCACTCTCTCCCTCCGCCAACCCCACCTAGCCCACCACCCCCTCCGCCTGCGCTAACCCCGCAGCCCCGCCACCCTTCCCCTCCGACCCCCGCCACCCTTCCCTTCTGACCCCCGCACTCTCTCCCTCACCATACTTACCCACCCCCACAGCCCCGCCGCCCTACCCCTCCCACACTCCGCCTACCTAACCTCACCCTCTTCCCCCACCCTGCCGGCCCCCGCCAGCCTCCCTCCATCCGCCTCCGCTGACCCTGCCGGCCTCCCCCGCCCTTCCCCTCCGACCCCCGCCACCCTTCCCCTCCGACCCCCGCACTCTCTCCCTCCGCCAACCCCACCTAGCCCACCACCCCTCAGCCTGCGCTAACCCCGCAGCCCCGCCACCCTTCCCCTCCGACCCCCGCCCTCTCTCCCTCACCATACTTACCCACCAACCCCGCTGTACCCTGCCACCTCCCTCTCCCCCAACCCCGCCGGCCCCGCCAGCCTCCCTCCCTCCGCCTCCGCTGACCCCGCCAGGCCCCGCCCCGTTGCCCCACCTGCCGTTCCCCGCCAAGCCCCGCCCCGCCCTGCCAACCCCGCAGTACCCCGCCCCTACCCCTCCCCCACCCCGCCACCTCTCCCTTCCCCAACCCCGCTGCCCCCCCTCCTAATCCTCCTTGCCATCACCTCCGCTGCCACCCCTCGCCACACCCGCGGTGCACCACCCCGACCTTCGCCACCCTCGCAAGCCCGCAGCGCCGCCCCCGTCGAATCGCCTACCCGCCTCATCCTCCCCCCCAATTAGCCCCACCCTCAACCACCCCGCAGCATCCCCCCGCCCTGACCGCCTCGTCCTACCCTCCACCCTTCCCCACCCCGCTTAGCCCGCCTCCGCCATCCCCGATTAGCCCCATCCACCAACCCCCGCCCAGTCCCCCCGCCAAGCTTCCCCGCCTCCCCCACCCCCGCCGAACTCGTGGTGCCCCACCCTCCACTCCCCCGCCTCTCCCCGCCAAGCCCCGCCCCGCCAACCCCGCAGTACCCCGCCCCTACCCCTCCCCCACCCCGCCACCTCTCCCTTCCCCAACCCCGCTGCCCCCCCTCCTAATCCTCCTTGCCATCACCTCCGCTGCCACCCCCCGCCGAACCCGCGGTGCACCACCCCGACCTCCGCCACCCCCGCAAGCCTGCAGCGCCGCCCCCGCCGAATCGCTCCGCCTACCCGCCTCATCCTCCCCCCCAATTAGCCCCACCCTCAACCACCCCGCAGCATCCCCTCGCCGTAACCGCCTCGTCCTACCCTCCACCCTTCCCCACCCCGCTTAGCCCGCCTCCGCCATCCCGGATTAGCCCCATCCACCAACCCCCGCCCAATCCCCCCGCCAAGCCTCCCCGCCTCCCCCACCCCCGCCGAACCCGTGGTGCCCCACCCTCCACTCCCCCGCCTCTCCCCGCCGAGACACGCAGAACCCCGCAGAGCTTCCCCGCTGCAACCCCCGCCACCCCCGCGGTGCCCCACCCTCCACTTCCCCGCCTCTCCCCGCAGAGACCCTCAGGCCCGCCAACCCCACTGCACCTCGCCATCCACCACCAACCCTTCCTCCGCACCACAAGCCCGCACCCCCTGCCCTCGACCAAACCTTAAACACCCCTCTATCGCCTCCACCACCTTCCCTTACCCGCCCGACCAATCCCATCTCCTCCCGCACCTCGCCTTGACCACCCCTCCTCCAACAAACCAGCATGCGAAGCCGCTGACCATTTCTCCTTCCACTCTCTTACCATCTCCGCCCACCAACTCCGTCAGACCCCAAACTCATACCACATACAGGTTCTTCGCTTACAAGCCTCCCAAGATCCACCGACCGTGCCCACCATTGCCTTGGCTCAGTACATTCTCATCCATTCCTTCCTCCACCGATCACTATGGATGATCCAACCGCGTCGGAAGATATTTCGCAACTCACGCCTTCAGCGCTGCATACAACCAATCAAAATTACCCTCCTCCCACGTCTACAACACCGCTCACCACCTACCAGATCCCTACGTTACCCGTTCAAAGTGGCCCACCCCATGATGCATCACCTTCCGCACTTCCTCCTGCCATTCTCAATATTCCTACTTATTCTGTTCAATCTGATTCCACCGACATATATTCTCCACCTCCCCTCCCTCACCATTTTTCTCCTTCTCCCTCTGCCTCTCATACCTCACAACCGAATTCGCCTTCAGGCGATTATATGCAAATTTTTCTTCCGCCCGATTTAGATCTGCAGATTCGTATTCATTTGTCTCTCCCAACCATTGAACTCCGTCGTCTTTTTTCTGTCGAAAATCTTCAGCAGGCAGGTGTCTGGGGCTTAGCCAACGTTTTCTTGAATGATCCCTCAAATTATAGTGATGTCTATGAAGCTCTCCGTCTCTTTCCTAATTTTCGCACAGGCACTCTCTCCATTCCCGCTCTTGCCGCCAGTCTTGGCTCCTCCCCAATCCACTTCAATTATCCACCCTTCTTATATTCTGGATTGTCAGCCTCTACCACCATTGACTTTTGTCGAGATCGCTTTGACAATAATGCCCGATTCTCCATTCGCATGACATCCATCCTCAATTCCTTCATTTTTTTCTTTTTGCTTCGTAACCCCACATCTTCACTACCATGGTCTGATATTCGCATTGCTGATCCCCTTTTTTGCTTCCTCAATAGCCATCCATACCCTTACGCCGCCCTCATCTATGGTTCATTACAGTTGCGTTCTCATCGCCTTCGTGAAGCTGTGACTCGGGGCTCTCGCGCATTCTCCATTTATTCTGCACCATTCGTAGCTTGGCTCTATCAATTACCTTCGCACTCTGGCCATCATTTCGCTATACTTCAGTTGCTGCCCAGCCCTGTTAACCAACCGCCTCGTAACCAAGGTCTACCTTCCATATCAAACCTTCCTCCCTCCCCTACAATCTCCATTGACTCAGCTTCCGCTTCCACACCGCTCTCCGCTCCCCCTACTATCACCTCCCTTCCTCCACCATCTTCTTCGCCTGTCCTTTCTGCCTCTCTTGCTAATGCGCCCATTCCTACCCATGATCCTGTTATCGCACATGGCCCTTCTTCCACAACAGCTTTCCGGCCGCTAGTTCAAACGCATCTCAACCCCCGCAACCCCACATGTACACCACCTCGTCCTCCTGTTTCCATTTCCCCCCCTATCATTGATGTTCCCCTCACCCAACCCATTCCCTCGAACATTCCTACCCAACCCAATCCCTCTACCACTCCAACCCATCTTCCCAATCCGCCTGTAGCCCCTGCTCCGCCAATTGACATCCCGTCTCCCCCTTCCTTTTTACATTTACTTCGCGAAGCAAGTGACATTGCACTGGGCAGTGCTAACGCATCCAAGGTGTCCTTAGATTCAATTTCGGCTTCAGCTTCTATTCATCAACAATACATTTCTACCATTGAGAACATCAATCGAATGGCCACGTCTCAATGGCAATCCCTCCAGGAATCTGCACATTTACTCTGAGAAGAAAGAGACAGATATAGAGATATGGCTGATTCCGCGTTAAAAGCATTATCGGATATTCAAAATCGCTCTTCTTTAGGGTTATGTGATAATGCTGCTTGCCGCCGTATCAAACGTGAACGGGACCATCTTAGGCAGTGCCTTAGTTCTCTCCAGCATATGATTGAGCAAGCTTCTGCTCCACTGCCCCCCTCTCCACAACCCTCCGCTGCGGAACAAAATCCCACTTCTCAATAATTTGCATATCGGTTCAATTATTGCATATCGGTTCAGCTTTCCTTATAGATATTCACACCACATCTCATCATCCTACTGCTTTTGTCATGATCCGGGTTAATAATTACTAGTAGCCCCTTTATCTGTTTTTTCTGCTTAATAAATGAGGGCGCCTTTATCTCTTTTTTCATTACCCCGTTTCCTCTGTGGTTCTTCTGATGTTTCCTCTCTGTTATTGAGACCTCCTTGTATCGTGTAGCTGTTGTCTCTCCGGGACGGAGAGCCCATTAGGTGGTGGGCATCTGTTGAGCCCTGGCAGGTTGAAACCAGCAAAGTCAAGGTCACAATTATGCATAGGCAAGAGTAAAGTGTCAAAATTCAAGGGTCAAAGTGCACGGGTAGTGCACCCTCAATTGTTCATAAAAAAAAGGGGACTTTTAATTGTTCACAGAAAAGAGGTATTAAATGGGGAAAGTATTACAGAAGTATTTTTTCTAATTCCCTTAAAGTCAAAGGGTGTTTCAAAGTAATTTGGAAGGTCCAGGTGAACCCCTCTTTGGTGCAAAAGTGACGAATTAAAAGGAAAAGGTAAAGGTATGTGAAGCGGCATACGGAAATACGGCCGCCTAATCAAATTTTTATTTTGGTCTAAAGTCACTACAAGACAAAGTAGTGAGTCGTTGGCCACCTCCTAAAAAGACAATCTTGGGGACATCAAAGGGAGGCCAAGAGTCTATTGCAGTTAGGAGCGTACGGGACCAACACACTTCAAAAGAGGAAGGCAAAGGCTATTCTAGAAAAAACACATTGGAGAGTAAGCAAAGAGGAGTCTAAGTAGAAGCAAGAAAGAGAAGTGAAGAGTCACGAGTGTGCGACGACACAGGGAGGTGGAAGTGAAGAAGTGCAAAGAGAGTGGCTAAGGAAGAGTGCAGGGAGTGCGAAGCTAGACCCCAAGGATCACAAGGTCTCTTTGTTGTGTGCATACCGACAGAAGGTATCCATTCCTCATCTTTGTGGAAGCTTGGTGCAAGGTGTGCACGAGGATAAGCTTGAAGCCAGTGGAGGACTGGTGCAGAAGAGGCCGACGGCAAGAAGACTTTGGGATAATTGGTCTTTTGTAATTGAGCACTCTCTGTCGTTGCGCACAGAAGTATTGACTCGGATTGTGTTCAACATTGTAATTGTTTTACTATAATCAAAACTCAAGATTTCATGGTGTGCTTCTGCAGAAGTTTCCAAAGTGAATTCCTCTTCTGTTCTTTTCTCTTTCTCCTACAAACTCTCAACCTCCTTCTCATCCAAGAATCCCCCAACACATAGCAAGAAAACAGGATTTAGAGGAGCAAAGTAAAGATTATACCCTTACAGGAAGACTACTGTTTAAACGCGGACAAGACAACCAACTATGATTATGTGTACATGAAGATGAGTATATCCATGTATCGGAGATGGCCCATACTGGAGCAGCAAGAGGTCATTTTTCAGCTGAAAAAATAGCAAAAATGATTCTTTTTATCGGATTATGGTGGCCAACTTTGTATTAGGTATAGATTTCATTGGACCAATTAGCCCACCTACTAAAGGTTCCCATGTTGAGTACATCATAGTTGCTACGGACTACTTGACGAAATGGGTGGAAGCAAAGGCCACAAAGAAGAATGATGCAAGAACTACTGCCAAGTTTCTCTTCGACAACATATTTACAAGGTTGGGGTTACCAATTGAGATTGTGAGTGATTGAGGCACACACTTCATTAATGAAGTAATAGAAACTTTGATGAACGAATTCCTAGTAATTCATAAGAAATTGGCCCCTTATCACCCACAAGCCAATGGACAGAAAGAAAGTTCCAATAAGGTGTTATGTACCATTTTAACTAAGATTGTGAATTATAAACGATCAAATTGGGATAAACAATTACATCATGCCATTTGGGCTTTTCAGGTTGCTTATAAGACCGCTATAGGCACAACACCATTCAATCTAGTGTATGGCCAGAATGCAATCTTACCAATTGATTTCTTGATTCCTACTCTTTGAGTAGTTGAGAAATATGAGTGGACTGGACACGAATTGTCCCAACAATCGAATCAAATTGAAAGATTGCATGAGAACAAATTACAGGAAGTAGCAAGTATTTATGCAGCCAAGAGGCGACAAAAAGCCTACTATGATGCCCATATTAAAGATAAGAAACTTAAGGAAGGCAATTTAGTTCTGGTATACACTTTAAAGCAACACGCTAAAAATTTGCAAAAGCAAGGACATGGACCGTTAGTAATCAACTGTATTTCTACCAGTGGAGCAGTAAACCTAGCCACCCTAGATGGAAAAATTCTATCAAATTATATAAGTGGCTGTCGTGTGAAAAAACATTTAGAACCCTTAACGGATGAGATAATGAATAGACTTCTAAAGGCAAAGAACCGAAGGGAAGAGGATGAGAGAATTAGAGAAGAAGTGAGACTTGAAGCATTAAAACACATATAGAAGCAACGAGAATGGATGAGAGAGAGAGAGGGATAAAAGATATCGATAAGGAGAGGAGCCAGTACCTATGGCCAACTATAGGGTAGTAGAAACTATGACTATAGGACGATAAGTCAGACAACCGTACCTAAATCTAGGAGTAGGAACTGAGGAATACCACTTAGTGGATGCATTGATTGATACTTGGGCAGCATTAAGTTGCATTAGTGTTTCATTACCTCAACAATTAAATGCATCACTTAACCCAACCAATGCATACATGATGGGCATAGGAGGAAATACCATTGAATGTTTAGGAGAAGTCATCCTATCTTTACACTTGGGTAACAATTCAAGTGCATCAAAAACTTCTAGTCTGCAAAGATGATGACCTGTTAGAGGAATTAGTACTAGGTCAAGACTGGATATACAAATTTGAGGTGACAATCTAGTTAGCCTTAGGTTACATGTCTGCTAAGATTGGACATAGAGAAGTCTTTAGCCTACTTGATGAGAATCCCCTAAAGATGGTTTGTTGGTTGTGTAATGATAGTGAATGTATGTCTTCATGTGAATCTATACCGTTGCCAAACCCTAATCAACTAGTTTCCACTTCTGACTCAAGCCCAAAAACCCCTACTTGCCTTACACATGATACTCAACTAAGCCCTTCATTTCAATTTCGCCAATCTGATGGAATAAGTGAGGATCTTATTATGGACACGCGACTAGGAGTCCCACAACCAAAAACAGAATTGCCACCACTTTTTCCACCAATATAAAAGAGAATGCGGAAAATATGGATACGCAAGGATCAGTTAGACAACTACAAAAACCAAGCAAAAGAGAATCAAATGGAATTCAGTCAAAAGCAACAACAACCTAAGCAACCGATCAAAGATGGGTCCACACATGTAGTGCAAGTGTGGATACCAAAGATATTAAAGGAAGCTCAAACTTCCACAAACCAAATATGCATACCCAAGACAGCAATCAAGATCATGAAGGCACAGCCACCAAATGTACTTAAAGAGCGAAGCCAATCCAGGAAACTTTCTAGGAGACAAAGAACTCCCATGAAGCATATGCTACGAACAAATAGGAGTTCCTACCAAGGGACGATACAAATGGAGAATGAAAGTACAGCGAAACCAAATACCTCTAGAAAACATAAGGAGATTCTGGAAGGACATTCACAGAACCGGAGCTAGGAAAATGTGGATTCCCAATTCAAGAATAGCATCTCCGTTGATCAGAGCAAGAAACTCCTCTTGCACTCATGATGAGTCCTATGCACCTCGAGTAAGCATAATAGGGCCACATTACAAGGCCATGCATTCGACACACCAGCATCTCTATTCTACTAAGTGAGCACATTTCCCTCTTTGGGAATAGGAAACACCTTGTACTATAAAATAATAATAATGAAAATAATAATAATTATAAAAAAGATCAGGTATTATGTTTCTTATACACTCTGTGAGTGGGGAAACAACACATGGAGTGAACAATCGCAACACCAAAACAAATCACGTCCAAGCTTGACACTAATCATTTGAATCCCTCAAATGCAGATGGCTTCCTCTAACTTCGAAGCTACGCAGGAGACATCCTTTGATTCTGAAGCCACTCACGATGCAAAAATATTAGAGTTTCCTTTGGAATCGGCTATTAAGGCTCAAGGACATTTGTTCAGAGATGACAATCCCGCCAGCGAGCACTTGTTCCTTATCACTATTAAGATCATGGATAGGGAGCATCAATTCCTAGTGATGACTCAAGACTTTCAAATTTTGCATGAAATGCCAATGACATTGGATGTATGGGCACAAGCGGGACTTGAGGCCTATTTGAAGATTCCTATCTACAAACCTGATTTTCAATGTACACAAGTCATGAATACTCTGCATCGAGCACTCGAGAAGCCATCTGTCCCCAAAGCTATGGTATTAGATCAAAATGGAGAATCACAGACTATTTGATTCACACATGAGCTGATCATGACAACATTCAACTGGACCAAGGATGGTCTCATTGATCTCAAGGATGAATGCCATGAGGCTAAGAAAAGAACCTTCTTGGACATTAATAGAGTTGATATTGAAGATGAAGTATGACTCATGCACCAACACTTTTGCTTTCCAAATATGCATCGATACACAGCTCCATAGCAAGTGGTAGTACAATTATTATCCCATGCAGTCAGGCAAATTGGTAACCAAATCAATTTGACCCCATACATTCAAGAGCGGATATTTGAAGCCAAAAAGCAATGGGGACACAAGAAGTTCTTAAATGGTAGCTCTACTTTGATATTACTTATCTAATAGGCATTACACATGAAAGAATCTTTACAACCTATGATATTAATGGCTGAAATGTCAAAATGTGTAAAGGCCACCACTGTACCAAAGAAGAGGAAAGGTGTTGCAATAGTGGAGGAAGTTGGCACTAACTCAAGAACCACCATGAGAGGTGCAAAACGAGCTCGAGTGGCAGAAGCATCTGTAACCCCGCAATCCAAGAGAATGCATGAACTTCCGAAGATACCATTAGCAGCAACACCAGCCATTACAAGAAGGGATCTCTCCACAGCATTAGAGGCCACACATGTTTATATGAGAGGTCAAGCCAACCTTATGGTACAAGGCCACCATTACCACTAGTCAAGTAAGCAACATAGACCATCACAAGCAACCAAGAATGTATCACAACAAGAAAGGTAGAAAGAACTAGGGTTAAATGATTCAAGCTCAGAAGTTGAATCATCCCAAGACCATGATACACTCAATACTGATATACACATGGATGAGCATGTGGGAGAAGACTGGGATGAGTTGAATCAAGTACAGCATCAAGTGGAAAAGGAAAGTGAATAGAGGGCACAAGTCGAGTCTATGATTGAAGAACCATAGGAAGGATGACACACCATCCAATTGAATGAGCAAACAAGGATAACTCTCAAGGAAGTATCACCTCCCAATTCCAGAATAGTTATACATCCCAAGCAAGCACAAGATGTCAACGAAGTACAAGAAAGATGAGAACCTACCTTTCCAATCCAAGTGGTTGTTGAACCATCACCCTTGGATGTGGTGATGGATTCTCAAAAAGTGCCCTTTGAGGAACCAAAAGCACAAGAAGCAACAAACACCATTGAGAAGGCTAAGCCAAGAGTGCAACTGCATATCAGGCAGACACATCAAGAAACATTACATGTTGCGCAAGGTAAAGATGTGCGAACGGATGAAGAACCACTCATATCACAAACATGGCTGAATGTAGATGTGAACCAACTAAATCCTATAGTTAGAAACATGATTGACACAGCCATGACTGCCAAAACCTTATTGATGGACGAAGAAAAAGAAAAAGCAAAACTATTTGAAGCCAGAAGTTGATTCCAAACCATAAGCAAGGAACTCTCGGCAATGAATATAAACATTCGGAAGGAACTCGCACAGAAAATAGAAGACTTGAAGAAGACTACAGAATGCAATCATATCTAGGAGGAACACTTCTTGCTCAAAGAAAAATTTAAAGAGGTAACTACATTTGTTTCAGAACTTCAAGTTGAAGTAAGGATATTGATAAAGCAACAAAAAATGTATGAAGAAAAAATACGAATGACAAACCGAAGCAAACTATTAGAAAATCAGATTGAAGTGTATACGGATGAAGCAGACAATCTACAAACAAGGAACAAAGAGTTAATGAACTCTATTCTATTAAATCAACCCTTCAAAGGCACTATCACAAAAGAAGTAGGAATACAGGAATTGAAGGCAAAGCTATTAGAGATGGAAGATCAGCTAAAACAAGAGCAAAGGAAACAGTCATAGTTAGAAGCCAAATATAAAGCACACAACAAAACATTAGAATTTAAGTGGAAAGAAGCAACAGCAAAATACATGAAGCAATGCAGTGAGGATGCTGATCAGATAAAAATCATTTGCAAAGCAAAGGCAAAAGTTGAAGACAAGCTTAAGGCTAGTAAGCTACAACATGAAGAGAAAGATCAAATCATAGCAGAACTAAAAGCACAGTAAGAACAAGCAAAGAACTTGGGGACACCAGTAGTGCAGTCATCTAAGATGGCTACTGACGAGACTAAGGTACGCTCTCTTTCTCACCCAATCATTCATTCACAAAGCCGGCTATAGACAAATATGATGACCATCCAATGCCATATATTGCAGAACTAAGTCAGAAAGAGTGGGCACTACTGGTGTATCGTCTCACCAAAAATTTTGAGAATAAAGTAGTGAAGTTCATGAAAGGGGCTCAGATCAAAAGCAAAGATCTAGAGGAGATAATGAAGCCTTTCAACCTCCCATATGGAATCATGAAAGAGTAGACCCGAAGATACATCAACAAGACCACGGGGAAGGATCCAGAGGTGCACCTCAACTTCAAGGCAAATAAATTTAATTATACTCAATAGGAGTTCGAAGCCACCGACCCTATATGGAGAAGAAAATTTTTAGAGAAAAATCCAACCTTGTGGGTGCACTGGCAAGAAGCACCATATTTATTTCAAGTCAACCCAGCTTTTTGTCCTATGCCATGTCAATGATACTAGCCAGAATTTTGGGACTTGCAAAGTCAAGGTAAAATAAATAAATAGTGGCTCAATTTTCCCTTACAGTCGAGCCTGCCACACAAATATCTGCCCACGGAAGAGTACATGATGAGAACCATCAAATTTTGGTTATCTCGATACACAAAGGTCCCCGATCTCACAATCAAAGTAACAAATAAAATACTCAGCATGATCCTAACAGTACTCAAAGTCTTCAAGCATGCAAAATACACATTTTTTATTTCATTAGTATTAATCGGGGAATAGACATTTTAATATTTCACCTTTTTGTCATGCCAAGTGGACTCACTATCCTGGTCTTCTATTCAAGGCTAATGTTTTTGTCCAACATGTATATGCAAACTTTTGAAGAAGCATACTTCACAGGCTTCTTTGAAATCGATTCAGAAGTATTCTTAAAGATGTCTACTAACCTCAATGCACGGCTGGTAGCATATGAATTAAGTTTTTTTGCCGACCATCGACAACCACCCCACGATGGAGTTAAATCCGAACAATGGTAGCAGTTAATGATATGCGAGGTAGATTTGCTAAATGACACAGAGCAAAAGGTATATAAGACATACTTTTGTCCACTTCCAAAGCCTATCATGGACGACAGACTTCACGAGGGGGGATGTGTGGAAGGAGAGACAAGAGAATCAAGCAAAAGACAAAGAAGAAGAAAATAAAAAAAAGGATGACTCAATAGAAAGCACCACCCTCTGCCCAAAGCCCTACAAGGGCACGCATCAGGCTTCACATGCATCAGGTTGTAATGAGAAATAGGGAGGACCCGAGCACAATGAATAAGAAATAAAAGATCAGCCCATTTGGATGCTCCATAACTCTAATGAGGCCGAAGAACTCTACTTAAAAGTGAGTAAGATAATCACATTCTTAGCCATTGGTTGCATGCAGTGAGAAGAAATAAATAGGCCTCAGCAATGAAGTCGAGTTAGAGGAATGCAAACAAAGAAGCAAACAACGTCCTTCCAACATCTAGAGGCTAAAGCATAGCAAAGAGTGACCAATATCAATGTCACTCTTGCCACCGGGTGCACGTAGTGGAAAGAAAAGAATAGGCCAAAACCAATGCACCACGTCCCCAGTTATGATCAGTTCCTTGACCATTGGTTAAACTATATCATTACGACTTCCACAGGAGCTGATAGTGATCAACTATAAAGATGTTATCAACTAATAAGGAACGAGATCTACTATAGGCACAAAGCTAGAGGCAAGAAGCAAAGCCTATGAAGGGGCGATAGAGACAAAGAGGGGGAGAGTGTTGCAGAGTAAAGAAGCACACGAAAAGGAGCCCCAAATTTTTCAAATTATGAGCACCAATTTTCTTCTTTAAATTTCTATGAAAACCTCATGAAACCATGTAAATGCACAAGAGGAGTCCTCTAGATGCATAAATCCCAAACATTGTATCATAATCCTTGTAACATAGTAGCATATTAGAGTTTTCCAATAAAAGTGCTGGTCTCTTGTGTGAAAGGACTATTTTTAGGGCACATGTATATAAGTGATTTGGTGACACTTTGTAGAGACTTTTTGGCCATTGTGAGTAATAGAGAATTGAAATTTTCGAATTTGCCTCTTCTTCCTCTTGTATCTCCCTGCTTGTGAGCTTGCATGTGTGATTGTAGTTGTCTATCCAATTCTTTGCTTTTCTGAAGTATGTAATGTGTGTGTGAAGCGTGAGGAGGTGTGTGGTGAAACTAGATGAGTTGCATAGCTCCATTTTTTGCCTATAACTTGAAGCAGGTTTGTCAAAATTGGACAAGACTATTAGCATTGGATGTGTCTTGTCAAGAGCTTCAAAAAGAACCTAGTATTGACCATATTCTGAGTTGGGAGCTGAGAGAAAAGTCCATTTTTGTGCTTACTACTGTTTCATGTATCACGACAAAATTTCCACCTGTGTGAGTGATGAATGTGAGAGACAACACTCATTTGCAAGCAATGGTAGCTATTTCACTTCATTGACCAGCATGTAAGTGCAAGTCTTCATACACTCGGTTAGGCTCAAGATACTTATCAGATTGATAATTTAAATGTGTGATCCCCACTATATGCACTTGTTGTTGATAGAGGAATAGTCTCTTTCATCACAAGTCTCTAAGTTGTCACTTAGTTACACATTCACTATATGCAAGAAAGGGTGATGATGGCATCACAATTGTGGCTATCTATGTTGATGACTTGATTGTAGGTGGTGAAAATGAAGAAAGCATCAAAGAGGTAAAGCAACTTCTTATGCAAGAATTTGACATGAAAGATCTTGGTGTGCTGCGATATTTCTTGGGCATTGAGTTTATACATACAAAAACAGGTATATGGATGTCGCAAAGGCAATATGCCTTGAATATGCTGCAAAAGTATGGTATGGCTTATTATAAGCCGATTTCTATGCCATTAGATCAAAAATTGAAGTTAGAATACTACATCAGGTAAAGCATTGGAAAATGCTACTATATACAAGAAAATTGTGAGAAGTTTGATATATCTCACAATTACGAGGCTTGATATAAGCTACACTATTGGACTTGAAAGTCAATTTATAAAGGTTCCTAGGAAGCCACATTTGGATGCTCTGAGGTGCACTCTATGTTATGTGAGTGTTACTTTGGATTATGGATTGTTTTATGAAGCTGGTGTAGATTTGCAAGTTCATGGATACACTGATGCAGATTGAGCTAGTAATACTCCAGATAGAAGATCTTTTAGTGGCTTTCTATTCTCACTTGGAGGTGCAGCTATAAAATGGAGCAACAAGAAGCAACCCACTATTGCTTTGTCAAGTACAAAGGCTGAGTATAGAGGTGCCTCAATGGCAACATGTCAGGCATCATGGTTGCAGATGCTACTTGCTCGATTAGAGGACATGGCATTGAGCTTGAGGGGGAGTGTTCAGATATCAATCTCAACATGTGATGATCCAGGATGACATGTATCATTTTTTCATTTCTCTGACATGTATAGTGGTCACACTGGTATATGTCAGGGACACTTCATTGAGCTTTATTAGAATCTACCAAGAGTGATGGCACATTTGTTTCTTGCCAGCTCACTCATTCACAAACATTAGTTTTTTCCTTATGTAGTGGTTTTTATATATTGGAGTAGTTGTACTCTTGTTTTCAGGTCATTCTTGTACATTCCTTTTTGTGTAATAGAAGAAGAAGAAGATCATTCTTCCTTGCCTCAATTTGAGTGTGTGCTTCTCTTTGTGTGAGCTCTCTTCCTTATCTCCTTCCTCGTGACATGAGCTACCAAGCATGAAGCAAAAACCATTAGTGGACATATGAGTATCATAGAAACTAGCCGAGTCAGAGTCAAAAAAGCATATAACTCTAGAGGTAGTGATCCCCCCTTGAGATAAAACAATCCAAGTAGCCAAGTACCACTCAAGTAGTGAAAGGGGCACGTAAGCACCTGCCAATGCTTGACACCTGGCAATGCATAAACCTACTCATCTGTGAGATAGAAAAGTAAATATCTGGCCAAGTAATGCATAACTAAATCAAGCATCCAACAGCTTGCTAATAGAGAACAACGTCAAATGCATCTCTAGCATCATGAAGAATCAATCGTAAACCTGTCCCCATAAAAGTGGCAATAGGTTTGCAATCTTCAAGGCCAAAACACTACAATAATGTATCAATATATTTTGTTTGACACAAAGCTATTCCATCATCAACTTGCATAAAATGAATGAGATGCGAATGCCCCAAATCTGACATCTCAAATGAGGCATGCAAATCAGCCTTAAAATCAGCAATATGCTTCTCATGAGGAACAATGAGCAGCATGTCATCAACATAGACAACAATGATCAGAAGCACATCATTTGCATGCTTTATATATAAAGTGATCTTAGTTGGACTCTTTTCAAAACCATGTGCAATCATTTAGGTATGTGTCTTTTCATACTAAGCACATGGTGCTTGCTTCAAACCATACAATGCTTTTTTCAACCTGCATAGTTTGTTTTCATGCCCTTTCTACACAAAACCATCGGGCTGAAAAACATACACTTCTTCATGCAAGCCACCATACAAAAATGCAGTTTTAATGTCCAATAGATGTACATTCCAAGCATGATGAGTTGCAAGTGCACAAATGCTACAAAAAGTAGTCATTTGACATGTAGGAGAAAAGGTCTCATCAAAATCAATGCATGTTTCTTAAGCATAACCCTTTGCAATAAGCCTAGCATTATACCTATCAAATCTTCCATCATGATTATGCTTCAGCTTGTATACCCAGTCAGTGCTAATTCCCTTCTTGCCAAGAGGCAAGTCACATAAAGATTAGGTATCATTTTTCATGATAGCATCATATTTAGATTGCATAGCAACCATCCAATTTTCAAAATTTTATGCTTCATGAGACAAAACAGGCTCATTCTCGTTAGAGAGTCTAGAGGCAACCATAGCATAGCAATCTGATGCAAAAGAAGCACTATGAGAGCCTCAACAAGTACAATATGATAGAGGTACATCTAATTTGCTATCTCGCAAAGTCTACACCAGCCATTTAGGCATAGTTTTTGCCTCCTCTATATCAATTCTCTCATCATTAAGGGCATCATGCAAATCTACATAAAAAATGGAATGATCTACATCATCATGTATAAATATCTTTGGAGCTAACACATGTCTCCTTAGTACATGAAAGTAATGGTTGAATAGCATCTTCCACGAAAACAACATCACAACTAATCAAAACATGTTTAGTATGTGGACAATATAGACAATAGCCTTTGCTTTCAGAACTTTACCCAACAAAAATACCTTTCATTGCTTTATCATCCAACTCTTGCATTGTTGTTCAAGTACTAATGCATATGCCAGACAACCAAAAATAGGTAGTTGAGTAACAGATGGCTTGCGACCATGTTAAGCCTCATATGGAGTGATAGACTACAATGCTTTAGTAGGACACTTGTTAAGTACATATGTTGCACAATAACAACCTCAAGCTAGAAACTATGTGGTAAACCCTGATTCTTGACCATAGACCTTGCTATCTCCATGAGTCACATGTTCTTCCTTTTAGCAACTCCATTCTATTCAGGTGTATACAAAACTGTACACTGATGTTTTATCCTAGGATCAGCCAAAGATGCAGTAAAATCAGAAGACATATATTCCCCCCCTTGATCAGAAGGGAGGTGCCCATTTTACATGCTAACAGGTTTTAGCCAAAACTAGAAACCGTTCGAATAACATAACACTTCGGAATTGTTTCTCATTGGATATACCCATGCATGCTTGGAAAAATCATCAATGAAATTCACAAAGTAAAGATAATTCCCAAAAGAAGGTGTCTGCATAGGACCATACACATCATTGTGAACAAGCTGCAATTTTTTAGTAGCTCGAACTGAACCATCCTTTGGGAATGAGCAATGCTGCATTTTGCCCAGAATATAGCCTTCACACACATGAGTTTGGGCAGAGAGGACATCATTTGAGATTTTTGTAGGCATAGCAAATTAGCAAAATTCAGATGACCAAAGCGTGCATGCCAAAGCATGCTAAAATGGGCAGGAGGGGTTTGCTTCAGAGAAATCTTCTTATTGGAAGCATTTGGGTTAATAGCTACAGGTTGAGGGAATCCATCCAGAGTCTAGCACTCTTGCTCGTGTCCTAAATACCTATTGCCATGAAAGCTTCGTAAGTTAAGGCCACAACTATTTTGAGGCCATGAGTAGGGCCTATCTTTGTGTAAAGTAGAGCTTCCTTGTGACCTAGAATGTTGACCTCCAAAGAGTTTTTTATGATTGATGACTGGACAAGTGGTGGTATTCATGCCTTACTTATTCTTGGTTATGGTTCATTAAATTTTATGAGTTCGATAGATACGGATGGGATAAACCATGCTGAAGTAGCAATGTTGTGGACTAGTCACATGCAAGGATCTATCTTGTATGCTATAACCGCTATCTTGCATGGTGATACCCGATCTAGGTGGGAGCATCCTACTAACACCAGATTTTTGTGCACTATTTTAGAATCCCTCGTGGATCCAAACATGTAATATCTTGATAAGAGTCTTCCATTTATGAACCCATACTGTACTATTCACAAAGGAAGCTTGCATATCCTTCAAGGACACTTATTTTACAGCTTGTGCCACGAGTTGGGACCTAGTTATTTCCCCCAAGTTCAGAATCTATGTATAGACATCTGTAGCATTTGTCCTACCCCGACTTTGCATGCAACCGACTACAAGAAATTCCATAAAGTTTAACCTCATTATTGGGAGTCATAGAGATTCAAACAATGAGGGCTTAAAATTTGTAGCAGATAAGCTAATAATTGTGTACGGTTCCTGTGTAAGGGTGTAGGTGAGGGTAAGCAAGATTTGTGTTGTGTATGTGTGTGAAAAGGTAGGGAGGGTAGGTGTGTATGTATAGGAGAGTGCATGTGTACATGTGTGTGCGTACATGCAGGGGGGGGGGGGGGGGGGGGGGGGGAGGGGGGGGGGAGTGGGTGTGAAAGTACATGTATGAAAAGTGTGTGTGTGTGTGTGTGTGTGTGTGTGTGAAGTAGGTATGCAAGCAAGAAGGAAAGGAAAAGAGTGAGGATGAGGGAAATAGATTGGTCATGTGTGAGTGGGGGACCAAGCATGGACATGTGGGAGTATGGTCAATCACATGTATATAGATGTATGTATGAGAGGAAGCGAGCTGGGAAGAGTGAGTGTGCGAGTATGAGTGCGTGCGAGGTAGTGGAAGAAAGAAGTGAAACAATCAATTAGCGATACAATTGCTGCCTCCAAGCAATCCGAATTGGCCAATTCCAAGAGGTTTTGGCAGAATATATGTACATTTTTGTAACAATTCCTTGGGTGTGGGACCTAAACATTTTGGCGATCCTACTAGGGATCCCGAAGGAGAATACATCCGAGAGAAATCATGGTCTTAGAGTGAGAAAAGGTGATAGAGCACAAGTAAATTGGGCAAAACATAAGCGTGTGTAAGGCACTTCCGCTTGGGTTTAGGACCCAACAAAATCAAGAGAAAATCACAAGTAATCATACACTTCTCCCAACTATCTTTGCACCAATGAAGCTCTAAACCAAGAGCTCAAAAGAGATTTGAAGATAATTTCAATCTTCAACTATCTTTAGGGTTGCATATAAAAAATATGACACTATATACTACATTTTTTATGCCCCAAACTTCAAGGTTTGCCTTTGAGCTTTTCATCAAATTTGAAATCTCTTTGTTATCTATGCAACGACACTTAGAACACCTCAATCCAAGGTTTATAGCTCAAAATATAAAGCAAAAAAAAAATCTAATTTCATTTTTATCTTCACTTGCAACACTATTGCTCTATATTCTACATTGAAGGTGACCTAACACTCAGAATTTGGACATCTGTTCTTCAAAATTGTAGATGCTTTTCCAAGTTACGCACAACGCTTTAAATCACCTCAAGCCGATCTTTAAAACTAAAGTTAAATCTCCAAAGTAGATTCTACATCCTTTATGAAATTGTAGCCTTCTATGTTATCTACGAACGAAACTTTAAATCGTGCCAATCCAAGCTTCTTGGCTCAAGTTACGACCATAAATATCGAGCAGATACCAAGAGGGTGCCAAACTACACATTCATCTCTTGTACCTTGAACTTCCATTGAATATTCTTACACATCAGTCTTCAACAAGCTCTGATACCAATGAAAGGATTTGGTGTGCTTAACCAGAAAAGCAAGGAGGAGATGAAGAGATGGGAGAGAGGAGAGATGTGCACACATGCATGGGAGCCTCAAACCCCACATAATGATCTCTCTCTCTCTCTCTCTCTCTCTCTCTCTCTCTCTCTCTCTCTCTCTCTCTCTCTCTCTCTCTCTCTCTCTCTCTCTCTCTCTCTATCTATCTATCTATCTATCTATCTATCTATCCCGATCTATCTATCTATCTATCTATCTATCTATCTATCTATCTATCTATATATATATATATATATATATATATATATATATATATATATATATATATATATATATATATATATATATATATATATACACACACATGCATACATACATACATACATACACACACACATACATACATACATACATACATACATACATACATACATACACACACACACACATACATACATACATACACACACATACACACACACACACACACACACATACATACATACATACATACATACATACATACATACATACATACATACATACATACATACATACATACATACATACATACATACATACATACATACATACATACATACATACATATATATATATATATATATATATATATATATATATATATATATATATATATATATATATATATATATGAATATAGGGGTAAGGTTACATGACCCTTACATCGCCAACAATACTAACCCATTACAAACTATTACTCCTTATGAAGCTTGGCATGGCTACAAGCCATGCGTTGCTTGTCAACATAATCTTGGTTCTTTGGCATATGCATTAGTGTCTGAACAACATTGCAAAATGGATTTTAATGATGTGAAATACATTTTTGTTGGATATAGCTCTAAGAGCAAAGGTATCACCTCTATTACCCACAAATTAACTATATTCCGGTTGGTCGAGATATAGTATTTGTGAAGGATCCCATGCAACCTTTACTTTCATGTATGAAAGAGACTTCTATAAGGTCAATTGATATATATGAACAATTCTATGAGCTTCTCTATTTTTTTTAGCTTCTATGAGCTCAAAGGATGTGTATTCCTATGGCACAAATAGTATAATAAAGAAATAGAGAGATAGAGAGAGAGCTTCTCAAGGGCTTGGAATGAGCTTAATCCCACAATGAAGGCTCTACTACCTTTGCATATGTACGTACAAGCATGAAGTAAATCTATATGAGCTCATTTAGGGCCATGAGCTTCAATGACCAGTCCAAACGAAAAGAGGTGCAAGGACAAACTTTCAAGTGAGAGGAAGTTGTTGCTTCCGTGGAGAAGATTTGTCAATTGTAAGCTTTTTGGAGGAATAAAAGATGGAGATAATTTTCAATTCCTCTATTCTTGTTAAGAGGGTATTGTCAAGTAAAATGGACTTCCATATAAGAGTATAACCACCAATATTGAGGACACTTTGAGAATTGTGGAAACAATTAGTTATCCTCCTTAACACATGCTCTAGGAGTTCTTCAATTAGGATCCTTTCCTGAAGGTAGCTTATCTAACATGTGAAGTTGAAGCATTGAAATTATGCCACCAAAGTACTTGTCCTCCATAAAATAGAAATAATGATTTATGTCCAAAGAAAAACCTATCATTGTTGGAAGTCATCCACAAACTAGCTATACCCTTTAGGAGTTGCATGTAAGATTCTTTCCTACTCAAAAAATGAACCAAATTGCTTAGATCATAAAATGGGATCTCATTCACATGATGGAAGGGTCCACATCTACTCAGGTCTCCTTTGCATCCTTAGAAAGCACTCTCAACCCTTGAGAACTCTTGAATGAAGACTTGAGCAAACACATGATTTGATACAGTTATGTAGCATGGGTATGCACATATAATTATCAATGCTTAATATTCTTCTAACACCATGATCATGTGTTATTACCAAAGACTTGAACATGGTTGATAACCATGAGGATTGTACCATTTATGCTCCCAAGTTGTAGAATATCGAGAAAATGGTTGGTAAACTGGTATATGTGCAAAGAAACTTGTTAACATCTGGTCATTATTCTCCACTCGTAATCAAGAGCTTAGTTCATTATCTTTCTCATCAAAATGTTTAGGTTCAAGTAAAAGAAATCTATTATGGAAGCACTATGGCTACCACGTACCCATTGAATGCATATATTAAATATGTCATCTCTGGTCATTATCATCAAGGGTTTGGTATTATTATCTTCTCATTCAAGTGCTTAGGCTAGACTAAAGAAAATCTATTTACCTCATAGGATATATCCTCTCTGCTCATTAATTTCCACAAGTAATCGAAGATTTTGCATGAATATCTTTCTCCTCCAAATGCCTATGCTAGACTGAATAAAATCTATTATGCTAGGACTATGCCTACCACTTACCCATAAGATGCATATATTGGATATTGCATCATGTGTTTTGACCAAATGCCCTATGTGCTGCCTTTCATGACAAGCATTCATTGGACTCTGATAGTTGAGGTCTCAAACACCCATTGAAAGTGAAACTTGCAACTATTTGAGTAGAATTTTGCGCACAAGAAGCAAGCCATCATAAGAGAGTGTGACAAAGTCTTTGCAGTTCTTTGAGGGAAGAAGATGCGTCTGCACATCAATGATTAGACATTCACAGAACAAAAGTTGAACATGGTAAGCATAGATATAAGAAACGAGTATGGATGGGCATGTTAATTGATGCCCACAAAATCCATGATTTCGAAAAAAAGGAGATAATTGCTAGAAATCTTGAGCATTCCAATGTTTGATGCCCCTTAAAAGACAGTTCTCTTTCATGAAATCAAAGATAAGAGGTAAAATCAGCCTTTCTGTTTGCAAATGTAAGAAAATGTCACTGAAACCAATGGAGGTCCTCAAACTGCACACATCTCGAATACTATGGACATCTGCACAAAATTATCAAATGTGTAACAAGTTACAGTTGATCATTTCCCTCATCTTGTGTAGCGAACAGTGATAGGATTAAACAAAATGGAGAGGAATGCTTTGATGTTGACGAACTTAACTATGCTTTGAAATGCATCACTGAACATTTCACAAGGGATACAAAATGATAGAATCTTAAAAAGAAACTCTGTACGGACCATATGTAGATTTTTCCAACTACCAGTCACATATGCAAAGCTCACACTTGCATTAACACAGAATCTTTCCTGATGTACCTTAACGACAGTATTGTAGTGCAAAGTGAGCCTTTCGAATCCACAGCAACAGATGAACGTTTGCATGGTTGAATAGGGTGTCTTTCCTACAAAAAGCACACCTTCCCTTTGCTTATACATCAGTTAAGCCATCTCATTCTGACAAACCCAGTATACAGAAAGGTCTTGTATTGAATCTCGAACAGTGGCATATATTCAAGGAATTGCTCCCAGATAGTTCTGATTAAATTATTGAAAAATCTGTTTCAAAAGAGATTGGTTTAACTTCAATCCCAGATACAAGAAGTGAAAGGAAAAAAAAAAACAGTTAAATAAATAGGCAAGATTTTGTGGAAGTGAATAAGAACAAACCCTGAATCCTGATGCTTGCTATGCTATTCTGCTTAAGTCATGGTTAACAGTTGGCACACTGCATTATACAACTGTTCTTCTTCAAAAGGCTTTGACACATAACCATCCATCTTACACCGTACACATTCATCATATGTAGCTTGTATAACATCTGCTGTCATAGCAAGAATAGGAACATGCCAATGTTTTCTTTTTCCTGAAGGTACTGCTTCATCTGCAAGTTCCTTACTATTAACCAGCTCTTCAATCTCTCGAATTTTTATCGTTGCCTCAAAGCTGTGAAATTCAGATGAAAACAAAAACAAGGTGAGAGACTCAAGAGAGAAGTTGCATGTTCTACTCAGAATAACGCATTCAATCTCATGGAAAAGAGGATGTATTCAACTAAGCCTTCCCAAAGGGTCACACCACAAACATCATGATCAAACTCATACAAATGTGACCAACATTTACATAAGCATGGGCCTTCCAGTAGATGGAACTGTGTGAAGAAAATGTCCACCTTTGTTACACCTTAATATTCAGGACTTGAAAGCTCGCATTACAAGTTAACCTATCTAAACGGATTTCCCCATTTGAGAATTTGCAGTAGAAAATTCTGATAATCAACCAAAAGATATTATAGTCATCAAACTCATCATGCATGATTTTATGTTGTAATAGCTTAGTAGACAAGAAGACCACCATAAGCATATTTCTCTCTCTTGCTGACACGAACAGAAATAACAAGACTTATCTGCCTTGACTTGCTTGATTCAGTTGGATATCAAGATTACTTAGATCGAGCCTACTGAGTTGGGCCTTGACAATGGCATTTTACAAAGAGTGTTTCTACAGCTCTTGGCAGCTGGCTTTGTAATCAGGCTGCACAATATGGTACAATGAACCATTAGTCAGCT